>VMBQ01003187.1:90734-111802 GCA_007657795.1 Dreissena rostriformis
TTAATGCAGTAAGCCATGTTTTCCAAGTGCGAGGCTCATTTGTTAAACTATTATGCCATTGAAAGAAGAAGACATCAGATCCTAGAGACCCTCACCTTCAATGTGACGTGAGGTGACAATCTTCCCGTTGATTACCCGTGTAGTATACTCCACCTCAGCCCCAGGCCCAGACCCCACGCTGTCAGACTCGTGTTCAAGTTTTACAGTGGCCGGTACCTTGTACTCAGCATCATCGTCATCCAGCGCACCAGCATCTACAAGGTCATCCTGCGGAAGGTCATTATCATCTGAAACAAATGAGCAGGGCTCAGGGAAAACCAACCAAAAAAACTGACCACTATGATATGACCAAAATGCAGTTGAAAACGACAAAAACTATTCATTTAAGCCGCTCTCTGGGAAAACCGAGCTATATGCATATGCGTCAAGTGTTTTCCCAAATTAGCATGTGCAGTCCGCACAGGCTAATCAGGGACAACCCTTTCAGTTTATATGGAATTATGTTGTTTAAAGTAAGTCTCTTCTTAGCAAAAATACAGTTTAGGCCCCAATAAGGGACGACACTTAACGCACATGCACTTTCCCAAAGTGCAGCTCAAATGAATATTTTTTGATGAATTCAAGTGCATTTTAGTCATATCACAGCCGTCAGTTCACATATCCACACTTTTCCTGGGTAAACAGGTGCACATACTTATGCCAGTAACTTTGAAATTTTATTTCAGTCGTGCACTAACCTGGATCAATATTGGCTATATCCTTGGTGGTGAAGTCAACATACTCGGACATGGCGATACACTTGTGGGCGTTGAACACTCTCTCTCTGTTGAACACCTTCTTACATCTCTGACACGTCAGCTTTCCATCAGCACCTGGAAATAACGATTCTTAATTGAGCCCCGTTCTGGGAAAAAACTGGGATTAATGCACGTGTGTAAAGTGTTGTCCCAGATTAGCCTGTGCAGTCCGCACAGGGCGAATCAGGGACGACACTTTCCGCCTAAAATGGATTTTTTGTTGAGAAAATACTTATTTTAAACCAAAAATTCCATGAAAGAGGAAAGCGTCGTCCCTGATTAGCCTGTATGGACTGCACAGGCTAATCTGGGATGACACTTTACGCACATGCATTATGCCCAGTTTTCCCAGGCTCAAATTATACACCGATAATGAGCCTATATTCATTATTACTTCTACACAGACAAAAATGTTTCAATAAACACTTTAACAAGATAGGCATCAACAAAAACACATAATTTCAGTAAGAACTTGATCAACATTTCGTCTATAGTGGCCTTTTTTTAAGATAATGGATAAAAAAAAAATACACCTGTAATTGTAATCTATCACGTGCTACAAAGACTTTTAAGTAACATAACATCATGCATCAAATAACTTAAAATACTAAAGTATTAGCAGACATTGATGGTTTTTTTTGTGTAGCCTTACAAAAATCACCTAAAAAGACAACTAAACACATCATGTTCAACAGCACTAACCAATATCAGCAATTTTCTCTTTGGTTTCCTCTACTTTGATTGTCTNCCTGTGCTATCTTTGTCTGTCTGTTATTGAAGGAGAAATAGTGTTGTGTTATTAGGTCTGTCGTTTCTGCTGAGTCCCATTTTTGGAGCCTCGTTCTTTAAAAAACTGGGCTTAATGCAAGTGCGTAAAGTGTCATCCCAGATTAGCCTGAATGCACAGGCTAAGCAGGGACCAAACTTTTGCTTTTACAAAATTATTTGTTTAATGGAAGTCTCTTCTTAGGGACAGTCCAGTTTATGCAGAGAGAGTTGTCCCTGAACTGCACAGGCTAATCTGGGACAACCCTTTACGCACATGCATTAAGCCCAGTTTTCCCAGGACGCAGCTCATTGTTTCTGCCATACTTGCGAGGTATTCGTTGTTGGGCTGCTCCTGAGCCACCTCTGCAAGGAACTGCCCTGCATTCTCCAGGCTCAGGTGAGGCATGTCCCCCTGCAGGATGATCACAGTCTGCATGTTCTCTCCCTGCAAACACCCACATTGATGGTAACATGTGAGCTGCGTTCTTGGTCAAATGTTATTTATCATTATTATAATACTATTATCGTACCTTGACTGGTATTACTGACATTGCAAACATCTGTTTTGGTCTCACTGATATTCCCCCCACCATCTACTACTTTACAGCTTTAACACCAATATTTTTAAACACTGGAAAGTCCTACCATTAATTTGAAATTTGGGGTCTGTATTTGAGTAAAAATGATAGTTTTTGCCATTTCGAATGTGAAAGATTAAGGCTATAAAATAAGTCGATCAAAGCACACTTATCACCTCGGGAATATGAACTACTAAAGCTATAAAATCAACCAAAAAACAAGTTTTTGCCACTATGAATATGAACTATACATGTAAAAGCCATGAAAACTGCCAAAAAAGCATATTTTGCCACTGGGAATCTGAATGATAAGGCTAAAAAATGACTGACCTGGAAGACTTGCCCAGTGCTGGTCAGGAGAGCCTCCTCAGCGCTACTGAAGGACACCACCCGTGAGACACCGTTGACACTGGACACCATGGAATCTGAGGCAAAACAAGGCATTTGTATGAGGTCCATCTTGGAATTATTTTCATACAGTGTAACACACGTGTGTGAAATCATGGAAAAATTAATCATCAAAAGATTTCAATGCTTTACAAATATGACAAATTTATTAACAATTGGTAAAAAAATCCTTTGTAATGCAAGGATAAGTTAAGGATTCCATTTGTATTATTTAAGAGAGATTGCATTTTTTTTAATTTGAAACTTGTTCGCCTTATTTGTAGCACTTCTACCAATTTGTTTGAAAATCCATCCACATTGACAACAAGGTCATGCCATGTAATTAACATGGTCATGCCATGCAATTTACAAGGTCATGCCATGTAATTAACAAGGTCATGCCATGTAATTAACAAGGTCATGCCATGTAGTTAACAAGGTCATGCCATGTAATTAACAAGGTCATGCCATGTAATTAACAAGGTCATGCCATGCAATTAACAAGGTCATGTCATGTAATTAACAAGGTCATGACATGGTTTGGGTCTTAATAGCCTTTCAGCAATCAACACTGACCCATGTTAAGTATTTCCCCAATGTGCTGCCCAGTGTCCACCCCAGGGCTGTCCTGTTGATGTTCAGTGTGAACATATTCTGAGTCATCAGCGTGCACTGATAACTGGTGACTCGACTCGTCTGTCTGCTGGCCACAGAGACTGTTCTTGTGCAAGATGAACTGCTCAATGTCATTGAAGGATCCCTGGCAGTTTCCACAGATGAAGGTGTCCATAGGCATGATTGATGTACCGCTTAGAGAAACTGAAACACAAGAAATTGGTGAGCTATTTAGTGATAATGGTAAAATTAAATCATTATGATGAAAAAATGTCATTTTATTAAAGTCATAACAAAGTTCAAATACATTTAACTATGAAAGATCTTTAAATATGACAATGTTGATTCTATGCTCAGGCTTTTGTCCAGACTGATAATTCCTTACAAACTTTAAAAGTGTTTTTTTACCAGTATGACAACTTAAAGTTTGATCAAAATGAACCAGTCCAAATGTTTTATGATTTATTTTTTCAAATTAAATACAAATACAAAAATCAAAAGTAACAAATTTCTTAACTACATAGACAAATTTATTTTCACTTTAGTTATATACCTAGATATTATTGGCAAGACAAAGACATTGGTGGGCTTACAAGTTTTATGCATACATGCTTTATGTCCCGGTCTTATTTATTTTTATTTTTTCGAGAGGACAGATTAAAAGGGCAGGACGGGGCCTCGGAACGGCAGGGCGGCGCGCCCTTCAATTTAGGCATAGCTGGAGCACTATATTGCTTGTTTGTCACACTTTAGTGGTTCTACATTTTTGGTGTTTAATGTGTTTCTAAACTATAAACACACTTAGCCAACTGACGGAGAAAAGTATTGGGGTGATATGTCTAGGGTAGAAACGCCTTGCAGTGAAACATCCAGCCCCAAATAATGTATATATACTAATGTGATTATGTTTTTATATTCCATGATTAATTTTGTCGTTTGCACTTCTGCTGTTTTATTGATTTATTATTTAGCTGGCAGCACCTTTGTGGCTACAACATTATGCAGCAAATTCACTTTGAAATCTCATTATCTAAATGCTACTTTTCATGCAAAGACAAACATGTGAACTTCAAAGTTCACAATACTTAATTTGCTTTTTAAAATTTAGCACTTCAGTTTTTAAGACATTTTGATAGGATTTATGGTTAGATTTGCAGCCGATTTCTATTTTTGGCCAGCTCAGTATGAAAATCGAGTCACTGTCCACGTATTTTTATTACACTTCTTTTATGATTGAGATATTTAAAATATAAATTATGTTACTTTTTGGTAATAAAATATAGGGTTTAAGGGCAGGACACTGCAAACGAGTATGTAAAACAATGAAAAACGATTGATTTTTACACAAAATGGCTACCTTGCGCGTTGCGGATTTATCACGTGACCAGGCTACACACGACTAACATATCTGGACGTGTACTCTACGGAGCCTTCCGGCATACGCTCGTATATACGCGGAGCGAGAGGCCTGTGTTATTGAGTAATACTGACGAAAAGCTCTCCTGAAGCTCTTATAGCACTCATCATGACTGGTATGACTATGTTTTGGATAATATTGTTACTTAAAAAGTTTTCAAACTGTTCGGGTCTGATTAGATGTTTGCCGGGAATTGGATTCGGAAAGGAGTCAATGGCCAATGCTTAACCACCATACGTAAAAATGTCGAGCGGAACATCGTTTTCATTTCAAGCTCGAGCGACTTAATTCACCATCCTAATGACATAGCCCTGATGGCGGAATGATTCGTGCTGCCTGGCACTGAATAAGCTCCAGCTTTTTGATATCGTTACACCCGCACGATTGAACTGAGTGTTGATCTTAATACGTATAAGTATTATGTCTTTATGCATCTTGTTGGGAATTGTTTAAATTTTCGATAAAAAAAAAAAACAAGCAGAGAGCAGACATATCCTCGTTTGTGTATGTTATGGTTAGAATACCTAATTAAAAATGTTCAATGAAGGTGATGCCTAAATATATATTTTTTCGACATGCTGGAGTGAATGGCTTTTACGTTGATAGAGTGGCTGAATTTATTGTATATGCTCATTGTGAAGCATTATTTTCTTCGCATTGAATCTCATGACATACGTGAATGCCTTCGTTCCAATTCAATGAGATTAGATTGTAATTGAAGGCTGTCAGACTTGACCGAATTTGCATGTATAGCAGCCTGCTATACGAGGCACTCGATAGCAAGTAGGCGGACAGTATACTGAACGCAGTCTGGAAGGTCCTTGATTTGGCAAAGAGTGGCCGGAGGTCAAAGTTGTGAAGTCAGTTGTTTATTTTGCTGTCTATTTCATATCAGAACATATTATGATTGAGAAAATCATGAGCGACAGTGTCGAAGGCCTTCGAGAAATAAAATATGAATATCTCTACATGTGAATTTTTTTCTGATTATGTTGATGTAGATATCACACACTCACTCACTGATATTTAGTGCTGTAATACGGTATAAAAAATGCATTCACTGTTCCTATCGACCAGTCAATATATATATATATATATGCAACTGTAAATTGTACAAAAAGACACCCACTGACATCGGTGTGTGAGATGACTTGGAAAAAGCCAACATATATTTACAAACTTAATGGTCCATCTGAGAAAGTATCAAATAATTATGATTATGGTTTGCATTTGTGCACGCTGGAATGTATTTACGTTGTTTAAATGTCATATGCATACCATCCGTCATAATACCTTGGATAGAAATTCCTGTAACCATCCGTTAGTCTTTTATTTAGAACATATACATTGCAGGACAATTATATACAACACAACAATTTACACAAAATTTAAGATGGTTCACGGTATTGGAACGTTGGTAAAGCACACGTGCTCCAATTAGTTTAATTGCGCGTCTAATTACCCAACCGTTCGTATTCGCCAGGTCTGCGTAATACACACACGCGTGCTTTGATCTTCGCACATAGAGGTTCTCGAGTTCCTGACCATAATAAAAACTAAAACATTTTGTGCAGGTGAAAACATATAAGGAAATAAGCGCAACCGCACTACACTGGCTGGTACGCTTCTAAATGTACAAGAAGCATTGAAAGGCAAAGCAGATTCAACATTCTAAGACTTTGCACTATTCATGGAGCATTAGAAACATTACGGAGTAAAACGTAAATGAACCATATATTATGCTTGTAATTACATTTAAATTACCTAAATTGCGAACTGACTATTTACATAAGCATTATTACCAAACTTATCGCAAGAACAACCATGTCTTTAACACATGTGAATACATGAAATGAACTTTGGCTCTAAAATTACATTACCGGGTATATTAGTTGTTGTACTTAGTGGCAATACTGTAGCAAAAAATTCAATGCGATGCAATGCAAAACGGACTCTTAAAACCTAATTAAAACGGTTGCAGTAGCTATCGCAGAATTTAAGTATCATACTATGGCATAACAAGTAAATGTAAAGAACAGACAAAAGCATTCAGAGATTTGAGATCTCAATGTTCGGGCAATTCCCACAGGATATAATCCAGAAGAGGCGGAAGCTGGTACCAAAGATGAAGGACGCGAGGCGGCAAGGGAAGCGTGCGTACCTTGCGTACGACACCCTCTATATAGACGGGGTACCGCAGCGCGCGTAGGCGCACGTACATTGCGTACGACACCCTCTATATAGACGGGGTACCGCAGCGCGCGTAGGGGCACGATGACATACCTTGCGTTCGACACCCATATANTTTATTACGATTGAAAGAGGCTGCCGACAAGGAGATCCAATACGTTCCTGTATTTTTATTCTTTTTGCTGAAATTTGGCAATAAGAATAAGAAATTGGAATGATCTTTTTAATTACTTTTCCTTATGTTATTGATTAAAAAACTATAATGACAAAACAAATCTTAAATGGATTGGCTCCAAAAGGTTTAGCATACAATCAATAAAAACTAAATATAACTAGTCTGGGGCACAACGAACTTTAAAGTTTTAGGAATATTAATTGATGTTGATTTAAAGACAATGATTGAAATAAACATCTCTAGTAAACTTGAAAAACTGCACAATATCATACATTTTTGGAAAAGAAGAACTTTAACACCCCTAGGAAAGATAGCTGTTGTTAAATCACTTTTACTTTCCCTGTTTGCACACCTGTTAATATCTCTTCCAAGTCTAGCACAAAAAGTTTGAAAACAAATAAATAGCCTGTTTTCGAATTTTGTATGGGATGGACCAGCAAAAATTAAACAAACTATTGCTGTTAAATCATATGATGATGGAGGATATGCCATGGCTGATATATATGCTTTTCAAAAAACTATGAAAATGACATGGTTAAGGAATATTGTGTCAAGTAATGGAAAATGTTTCCAATTGGTATATTCTCTGTTTGATGTGAAGAAAATGATTAATTTAGGGACAAAACATATACAGAAAAAATAATAAGTTTAAAAAATTGTTTTTGGAGAGATGTCCTTACATGTTACATAGAGTATATTTATAAACAAAATGTCAGAAATTGTGAAGATATCATTGATAAGCCTTTATTTTATAACCACAATTTTAAGATAGGTATGAATATTATATATAATAAAAGTGTGTATGATAGGGGAATTGGATATGTAAGGAATATATTGTGCACTTCTGGAGAATTGTGTTGTTTGCGTAAAATATTTAATACCATGGTCGTTTGATTAACGTTTTTAATTGTATGAAGTCCAAACGTTTGATTAAAGAAAATATTTTTCTTAAGTCCAAACTATTTATTTTTTTGTATCATTTAATGTGTGTATGTGTCTGTGTGTGTGAACTGTATGATTGTGTCTTTATAATGGAATGCGTTGGTTTTATTTACCTCTATTTTAGCTAGCAAGTTGAATTGTTAAATAAACTCCATTATATATAATAACAAATTAACATGTAAACAAATGATACAATTTGTAATTTATGGAGTTGAACAAACGCTTTATAAATAAAATGTTATACATTTACGCGAATAAAATTAATTTCATGCGACATCGGTGAAGATTTACCCCTACGTGAACACACTTAACCTAAAACGGATTAAAAGTGTTGTCTTCGCCCCTGAACGGTCAATAAAAGCACAGGAGGTATACACCGGCAGTAAAGGCTTGCAGAACACAAAACAAACATCTGTCAATAAACATTTACTTAATAACATTCTTAATACAATCAAAAAGCAATACGAGGGAATGTTAATTCTTTAGACTTACTCTTAAATAGCTCGACGGTTCAGTGTTTACCAGAGTAAATTAATTGCAATTGAACGCACAATGAAATGAAATATAAACAAACGTTATCCCTGCTTATTCTACGTTATTTAAAGACTTTTCGTCATATAGTACAAATAAGAGATTGTAGTTGTGCATCTCAAAAAGAAGCCGTACTTACTGCTGTAAAAATCCATTATACATAGCTTAATAGGGTATGCTAAATATACACATTTTTAAGAAAGAAGTTAAATGCTAGTTAAAAACGATCTCAATCGCAAAGAACGATGCAGACATAACATCATGAAAAATGCAATAAGATAAAAACGTGTTTATTCAATGTGCGTTGGAATTATATTTTTATAACAATTAATAATACATTTACTTAAACCATAGAGTTTCGAACTTTTATGAAAAATTGTTCGATGTTTACCTTGGTTAGTCTAGAGATTTAGGCGCAAATGGCCGCGTTTTTTAGTCGAGAGAAATAAATTACTTATTTGTTGTATTTAATGCATATTTGTGAACTTTAGTTTAAATAATTCATAGTGTTAAATGTTCTTTTACTTGGATACAATGGTTTGCGATGATTAATTCAAAAAAATAAAAAGAGAAAACAGAGAAATAGTAATGACAATGACCAAAACAATAGTAAAATGCATAAGCAACGAGGCCCGTCCGGAGGTTCGGGTTCGGAAATTACTCCGTTAAGTGAAGTGCTAAATTGGACTAATTCGGTATTGTACGGAGATCAACTGAACAATAGCGTGTTTGTGGATACGGACTAACCAGTGGATACTAGACTTGTGATACCAAACATGGCGGACGGCGGCAACTCCGAACCTACAAACAGGGACCTAATGGAAATTCTAAAAGCTGTTAGTAACCGACTTGAATCCGTAGAGAAGGAACTTATTTTTTAATTATTGAGGTCATCGAGAAGAGGATCGGGGCATGGAGACAGACATAAAAAAGTTGTGGTGGCGCTAGATGAGCGGATGAAGAAGGTGGACGAGCGAGTGAACCGGGTTGAAGACAAGGTGGACGGGGCGGAAATTCACGCAGCGCAGATGGCGTCACGTATTGATGAGCTTGAGAAGGAGCGAGAAGCCATGCGCGAAAATGTGTCGTACCTCCAGTCGCAGAGCATGAGGAATAATCTTATGTTCTTCGGCGTCCCCGAAGACAACCCTGCAGGCAACGACACACCGGAAGTGATGGAGCGTAAGCTTCGCCAGCATCTCGAGGATGCTTTCCACATTGCACGCGAGATGGTGGATTCCATCAGGTTCGAACGTGTGCATCGTTCTTCTGGCGCACCGATTGCGGGGAAAGTAAGGAACATTGTGGCGAAGTTCTCGTACTTTAAGGACAGGGAAATGGTGCGAAAGCGGTGGAAAGAACTTGATGGAACTGTTTTTAGGGTGTTCGAGCAATTCCCACAGGATGTTATCCAGAAGCGGCGGAAGCTGGTGCCAAAGATGAAGGACGCGAGGCAGCAAGGGAAGCGTGCGTACCCTGCGTACGACACTCTCTATATAGACGGGGTACCGCAGCGCGCGTATGGGCACGATGACAGTAGAATTTCGGATTGTAAAAAAAGTGATGTTGATGTCGTTAATTTAATTAGTTCTCGTGATATTTATTTATTGTACGAAACATGGAATAACAAGTCAAGCAATATTTCTCTTCATGGTTTTATATCATACAATTTTTATAGAAAAACTCAACACCAAAATGCACGTAGATCAGGCGGTGGAGTTGCTGTTTATTTTAGGGAGCATTTAAAGGATGTAATAACTATTGTACGCGATCATTATAATACTATTGTTTGGTTAAATTTAGATCGTGAGTTTTTTTTAACATAGTCGAAAATATTTATTTTTGTGCAGCCTATATATGGGGTGAAGATTCTCCTATGTATAAAACGTTTAATATTGACCTTTTTGAATTACTTGAAAATGATATATCATGCTTCTGGGAATCTGGTAAAGTATACATAACTGGGGATTTAAACAGTATAGTAGGCAAGAAACATGACTATATTGTTTACGACTATATGAACACTTTTTACGATGATATAGATTAGTGTCCTGATCAAATTTCTGTGAGGGCCTCAGTTGATAATGTGCATAATAGTCATGGCTGTAAATTGCTTGATTTGTGTAAATCAACATGTACACGTATTGTCAATGGTAGAATAGGTGACAGTAGTAAATACACATTCTATGGCTATAACGGGACATCCATGATTGATTACGTCTTAGCTAGTGAATAAAATTGCTCGTGTATTGTTGATTTTACAATAGGCGAATTTAATGAATAGAGCGATCACGCACCGTTACACTTGTCTCTTTGTTGTAATAACTTTTTACCTAAGCACGAGGAATTAACTGATGTTAAATACAAATGGGACAGTTCCCTCAAAGAACGATTTCGAACAGAAATAATTGCTAAATTACCTGTTTTTAACCATATTATACACAATATAGATTATGTGAATAGATTGTCAGTAAATAATGCCATAAATGATTTTACTGATACTATCCGCAGTGTAGCGGATCCATTATTTTCACATACGTATACGTTTAGTAATAAACCGAAGTAAATGTACGAAGAAAACGGTAGTTTAAATAATGCTGACTGGTTCGATAGTGAGTGTGAGTCTGCCCGTCGTTTATATGCAGATGCCTTAAAGTGTTTTAACTTGAATAACTCAGATGCTAATAGATCAAGGCTTTGTCATTTTAAGAAACTATATAAAGATTTAATACGGAAAATAAAGGGACGTGCATACCGTTATAAAATGACTGAAATTGAAAACTTAAAGAAAAATAAACCACGCGATTTTTGGAAATTTTTCAAATCAAAGAATAAATTTAGCAGTCACAACATTTCATTGGAAGATTTTAAATTATTTTTTGCAAACCTTAGTAACAATACTTTTTATTGCAATAATACCGAGGCAGAACAATTTTGTTCGAGCTATAATTTTAGTGATGAAAATGATGTGTTTCCAGAGTTAGACCAACCTATTAGTGTTGATGAAGTTAGGTTTGCAATTAAAAAACTCAAGAGGAATAAGTCAGCTGGTGTTGATTTCATATTTAACGAATATTTAATAGAATGTAGCGATATATTGTGTGGCCATTTATGTGATATTTTTAATTGTATACTACAATCGGGGTTTTTCCCTGAACAATGGACACAGGGAATTACAATCCCGTTACACAAAAAGGGCTCTGTAAACGATGTTAACAATTAAAGAGTAATAACACGCGTGAGTTGTTTCTCAAAACCATTTACTACCATTGTTAATAAGCGCATCGAATCGTTTTGTGAAAAATAGTAATAGCATTTCGGATGCACAATTCGGATTTCGTAAGGGTAATTCAACAATCGATGCTATATACATATTAATGTCTATTGTACAAAAATATATTAATGAAAATAAAAGGCTCTATGTAATATTCGTAGACATGATGAAATGTTTTGATAGCATATATAGAAATGCATTGTGGTTAAAACTTTACAAAACTGGAATTAGAGGTAAAATATTGCAAATCGTTAAAGATATGTATGAAAATGTTAAATCTTGTGTTAAATCATGTTCTTCGTATTCTGACTATTTTCGTTACTCTGTTGGCCTACGCCAAGGGGAAGTAATGTCCCCTTTGCTCTTTTCTCTGTTTGTAGAGGACCTAGAGATGTTTTTACAACATAATATAGAGCAAAGAGCTATCAATATACAAAGATTGGAAACAACCATTCAGACCAATAGAAAGTATCAGAAAATCAAGCGGCGGAACTGAGATCTATATCACGTGACATCAATCGAGCAGACGTCTTTTTGAAGCCGAATTGTGTAAAATAATTGCCATCATCGTTATCGTTTTCACACCTGTCTTTATTGACTTTAAGGTTAGTATTATCGAATATCAATTAACCACCTATCTCTGTATTGTATGAATAAGTGGAAACGGCAATAATGTATGCAATTACGAATTAACTTTGCAGATAATTTGGTTATTATATCGCTATATTGAAAGTTTTTTGCGGTTGCAGTTTTGCATGCGAATACTTTAAAAATAGATTTGACGTCTTTTTCTATAACTATGCTATTTATGGATAGATTTGGTTAATTTTGGACTTATTTCGTTTCATTTTCATATTGCTACAGGGGTAGACTAAATTCATAGCACTATATGTAGTATCGACTTGAATATCTCTTCTTGTAAGACATAGACTTAAATGTTTCGGACATTGACACATTGAGAAGGGAAGACTTTAAAAATAGCTTGGACGCCTTTTTGTATAACTTTGCTATTTGTGGATAGATTTGGTTAATTTTGGATTTATTTTGTTTCATTTTCATATTGCTACAGGCGTAGACTAAACTAATAGAACTATATTTAGTACACACTTGAATATCTCTTCTTGTAAGACATATACTTAAATGTCTCGGGCATTTACACATTGATAAGGGAAGACTTCAAAAATATCTTGGACATAATATATTTCATTTGTATTGAACTTAAAAGTTTTGGAAACGTGACATACTTACTTACTTATTTTCAGTATATTCGGTAATAAATTTTACTGGGTATGTCTACCAGGTAACTACCAGTTAACTCTTCTTCTTCTTCGTGATAACAGTACTCCACCATACTAGGATAAACCTAACTGATGATTATGTACTGGCGCTGGGTGAAAATTTTGTGTATGATACAAGCTTGGATAAGAAGCCAAAATAGTGCCAGATAAAGTTTTGTATATACAGGCTTGTGTTCCAAGCAAAATTGTGCCAGAGATAAAACTATGTACACTGGTTGCTGTTTAGGCTTGCTGAGAAATTACCTGCAGCACAACAGGCAAAGTGACAACTGTTTTGAAGATGTCAACTGTGCTTGCTGTACAGGCGGTGATAGGCAACATGTCCCACTGACGGATGGTTCTAGGGTAAAAGGAGAACTTGTAAGGGTCATATAATACACCTATATGTCTGTATCTGTGGTTGTGTGAGTGCCTAGTGCTCATATAAGAAGATTTGGGGATTAAGAGGTTGCTAATTGTTGCTGATGGAATGGCTACTACGTTGTTCACAATTTTATAGAAAAGTATAAATCTCGCTCTTGCTCTTCTAACTTGAAGTGACGGCCAATTTAGTTTATTGATCATTTCTGTGACTGATTTTGAGTTTGGTCCTGTACGATAATAGTTTGTGACAAAACGAGCTGCTCTTTTTTGCACCTTCTCAATTTGGTTAATTTGGTTACTATTATGGGGGTCCCAGACTGTAGAAGAATATTCAAGTTTTGGTCTAACTATTACTTTATATGCATGTTCCTTAACTTTAGGGTTATTTATCTTGAGATTTCTGCGAAGGAATCCTAGTGATTGATTTGATTTACTGGTGATAGAATTTATATGTTGATCCCACTTTAAGTTGTCTTGGATAGTTACGCCTAGGTATTTTGATGATTTTACACTTTCTAAGGTATGGTTATGTAGCTGGTATTGGAAGAGAGAAGGTTTAGCTTGACGGGTGATGCTTAATACATTACATTTATCGGGGTGAAACAACATGAGCCAATCCTGCTCCCATCTACCCGCGGCCTCCAGGTCATTTTGCAGCTTCTGTGCATCCTGTTTGCACTTTATCTCTCTATAGATAATACTATCGTCTGCAAACAAGCGAAGTGTACTGTGCTGCAAGTAATCTGGCAGGTCGTTCATATAGATGAGGAACAGGATCGGCCCAAGGACAGTTCCCTGGGGAACGCCAGATGTTACCGGAACTTTTTGCGATGTTTGGCCCTCCAGGACGACTGTCTGGGTACGGTCATGAAGGAAGTCTGTGATCCAATTAAGAGCATTACATTGAATACCATAATATTTGAGTTTGTAAATGAGATGTTTATGGGGCACTTTATCGAACGCCTTTGCAAGGTCCATGATGATGACGTCAGTTTGAGTTTTTTCATCATGGGATTTGTAGAGATTTTGAAGGAAAGAGACTAGCTGAGTTTCACATGAGCGTTTAGATCTAAAACCATATTGCAAGTCATAGAGAATCTCATTGTTTTCCAAGTGGGTCATGACATTACTGGCAATAACATGTTCCATGATTTTACAACAAATACATGTTAAAGATATAGGCCTGTAGTTGATGGCATTATGTTTGTCGCCTTTTTTGAATACAGGGCATACATTTGCGTGTTTCCAGTCATTAGGGATTTTGCCGGATACTAGGGATTTATTATAAATGACTTTAAGAATTGGTGCAACCGTATCTTTGCATTCTTTAAGGACTCTACCATTAAG
The DNA here is from genome assembly GCA_007657795.1 of Dreissena rostriformis. Classification (NCBI taxonomy): domain Eukaryota; kingdom Metazoa; phylum Mollusca; class Bivalvia; order Myida; family Dreissenidae; genus Dreissena; species Dreissena rostriformis. The sequence goes on from VMBQ01003187.1 coordinate 105,417, forward strand.
ACTATCTGGGCCAGAAGCTTTATGTGGATTAATTTTGCCTAGCAATTTTACTATACCATTAGTGGTGATTTCAATGTCATGCATAAAGGGGTGTGGACTTGGTCCTTTATCAGGGATATCTTGTGTAGAGATAGGAGTGAATGCATTTTGGAATTGGTCATTAAGAATGTTTGCTTTAGATGTTGGGTCAGATTTTAATATACCATTTTCACGGAGTGGGGGAATGGAGGAGGAGTCTGATTTTTGTGATTTAATATATGAGAATAGGTTTTTGGGCAGTTTACTAGAACTTGGTTTATCTTGATCTGGTACGGGAATATCAAATATCATATTTTCAATATAGGACCAATATGCTTTCCTTTGTTCATTTTTAATTTCAGATTTGAGTTGCCTAAGATGGTCAGATTTTCTTTCTTCTTTATTACGTTTGTTTAATTTATGCCTATACCTATTCATTTTCTTCCTAAGTGAGTCTGTAATCCAGGGTAATTTTTGTTTATATGTACTCATTTTGGAGGGAATATTTTTGGATATTGATTTTAATAGGTTTTCTTTGAAGTAATTCCAGAGGAAGTCTACATCTTTACCCTTGTGTTTCTCTGATATTTCATTATGTATTATGAGCAGATCTTCATTTATTGCCTCCCAATTTGCTTTAGAGAATTTGAATATTTTACGGGGAGCAGGTTTACATCTTCGAAGGGAGGTATTTATGACTGCCATGACAATATCCTGGTCAGCTTCGCCTAAAGGGGGTATGGTTTCAATACTATTGACTATGGCTGGGTAATTTGTAAAAAGAAGGTCTAAGGTCTTATCATGACGTGTTGGTTTATCTACAAGTTGTGTGAGTGTGTGGTCTGCGGTGATGTCCAGTAGCTGCTGGTGGTGCTTTGCATTGGGCTTGCCAGGGATAGCACTGCTTGATACCCAGTCAATATGGCCGAGGTTAAAATCCCCACCAAGTAGGATAATCGACTTGGAGTTTGGGTTTATTCTGCCTATCGACTCATTAAGACTGTCAAGGGAAGTGCTATCGTTTGGTTTTGGTCTGTAGAAGGAGCCTACAATGAGCTTCCTTGAATTAAAGAGAGTTACGTCCACCCAAACAATTTCGCAGTCAGTTTGGAGTTCAGCATTTTCCATGGACTGATAAATTGTCTTGACTGCAACAAGGACTCCACCGTGGCTTTGACCTTTTTTGTTTGGTGGTCTGTCTTTTCTATAGACCGAGAATATATTGGGGTCAAAGAATTCAGAGGAAGAGATGGAGGGGTCAAGCCAGGTTTCTGTTGCTATCAGAATATCAGGGTTTGTAGAGTCAATGAGAGCATCCAGTTCAGGTTTTTTATTTTTCATTGACTGGAAGTTCAGGCTTACAACCTTGATTGGGTGGTTAACATGTTTGGTTTTGCTAGTTTGTGATGCCTGCTTACATGGTTTGGGGGAGGATGAGGCTGTTGGAGTGCCAGGGCTATCGAAACTTAAGACAGAGAATGAATTGGTAGTTGGTGTCAGGACAGTTGAATCAAAAAGGCTACTTGCGAAGTTTGGCATGCCACACTGTAAACAACGAGAGATTGCTGCAGTTCATTATACGATACATGGTGTCTGACATGCCACCTTGACAGTTGGTATGAAACCATGTTTTGCATGTATCACATTCTAGAGCTTTGGCAGCCATTGTAACATTCTTTTTGCAGCAGCCACATGGCCATCTTGGAGTTTTTGAGGTTTTACGGGCACTTGGCCCAGGATTTAATTCAACTTGGTTTGCAAGGAGAAGTTTAATCAAAAGATGAACATTTTTATTTGATAGATGAGAAACCGCCACCTTAGTATATCTGAATGGCTTACGTAAGTGACACAGCCAGTGAAATACACATATGTTATTGTTTAACTGGAAGGGGCTTTCTTTTATTCTGTACGAAATACAAACAGTTTTGGGCTTTGGGGGTGCACGCAAGTTATTTTGTTCATTGCTTTCCTTGAGTCTCGTGCCCTGAGTATGGAGGAGGAGGATAAGGGTTAGGATGAGGAATGTGAAGGTTATTTGTTTCTGCATTCTTGATATGTGAGTGGGTGGGGTAGTTGTTTGACCAGAACACAACTATTATTGTAACAGTTAATTGCGAGTTCCTGGTTACATTTCTTTCTAGCTACTTCCAATGATACTATTGATATACTATTGGTACTGGTCAGTGCAAAGTGCTCGAAAACAGCTGGTGAATACGTACACAAAAACAACATATAAGTGTTAGGCACAGATGAATGGTTATAGTCTTCGTCTTGTGTGCTACCCACAAGCACAGATGGTACACAAACAGATGAGCAATATAAGTAGATGAATAGTTAATGATTAAAGTATAGCAAGAGAAACATAAATCTATCTGTACCTGGGGTTTTCAGTTTTCAATGTTTACATATTTTGACCGGAAGTAGTCCGAATATACTGCAAGTGTATTTGTCGGATCTTAGAGCATTATTATGAGTGTGCCAGAGTAATTTCTTTGACAGACAACCAATGTAGGACAAACATATTTGTATTTGGATACAATTTAAACAGATAATTCGGGTAATAAATAAGTTATGAAAGAAAATATTATAGGATTTTGAAGATGGCGCCAGCGCGACCCACCGGAAATCGTATAACTATAACTAAAGCAAGTAGATTGATCATCGTCGTCAAGTGGTAAGCCCAGGAATGCAAATTGTGCGTGCGCAGTGAATTGTATATATTTTATATATAAAATGACCAATCTACTTGCGTTATTGATAGTGTGTATATCGTGATGTCACCTATTTTCGCGCTGTACTTTCGATTTCACATCGCGAAATTTTATTAACGAATATACTGAAAATATGATTTTTTTTCAAGTAATGTAATCTACCAGTCGTGATATTTTAATCAATATAAACTAATAATTAAATTGTTAAAAAAATACGGTATTTTAGAACTTTTCTTTTTTCGTCATTCGTGGTTGACAGTCCCTTTAATTTCTACGCATATGTAATTTGTACAACACTACCATCTCTTATAGCTCAGAATGCTGAGCGGCAACACACGTGTTTTATGATTATATAGTAATACTCTGTAATGTGTAATATTGTGTTGATGAGATGTAAATAAACTATTAAATCTTATGTTTTCTCTGACCGTGTATTTCTCGACAACAAACTAGGATGCAAAAATAGTTTTCTTAAATACACTTTGATTTTTAATAGTTGGTAATCAACTTCATTGGGGCCGTCCAACATATTTTGGCATGTATTGAAGCTTGTCATTAAATGCTTTAATGCTTTATATCGATAAATTTAAACATTTGAACTAGAAATCTTTATTTAAAAAAAAAACAAGAATAAAATTCAAAAAAAGGAAAAAAAAAGTATCCCTCAACAGGGCTCGAACCACTGACCACTGGATTCCTGGAGTAAAAAAAGCTACCCGCCTAGACCACTCGACTATCCACGCTCATGTTTGAAGCGGATGTATTTTTTAGCTATATAAACAATCCTCGCAGTTTCCCAAAATATCGTTTCGCGTCGAACGACGCTTTATCTTTTGGACGGTCCCTTTAATGTAAAAAATATGAGAAAAATAAAAAAAGAAACAACGAATTATCCTAAACTTTAGATGACAATGACAATTTCAAAAATGTGGATATTATAGCTTTATCAAGAGTATTCTGTGCAAACAAAACCCTAACGTCATTGGTATATTTTTAATATGGAATTCATTTCAAAAACGATTAATACGTAAAACATAGTGCATTTAAAACACACTTTTATCGATTAGTGTGAGTTGTCTATCGTGACAAAAAGACGAGGTCAACTAATTAACATATCAATGTCATGGTATGGATCAAGTGTTTTATTCAGATAGTTGTTAGTTAAATGCGCTTACGTTAGTTCACAGTAAGGCAGCATCCATTAGTTATTTTGCAATTATTGAATACTGGAAAACATTACAAACTCTCTGAAATGATTGTTCAATATGTAGAGCTACTGCTTTAAATCCTTTTGTCTTTGGAAAACAATGATAATAAAACAGTGGCCTGCCACGAAATAATTGTGTTTCAAATTCTGTGTTTTCTGATCATGCCTCACTGGACTTCAATTGATCTCCGTTCATGTTTTTCCCAAACAACTGTTTATTCAGTACTCCATCATATATGCATGAGCAGAAATTTCAATTTTCTGAAACATTTGTTTCCCTTTGAGTGTTTGTTTAATGCACGTATATTAGAATGGTTCCGAATTAATTGGCTCTCAAACACCTTGCCATGTGTGCGTATCAGCCATTTTATTGCAACTTAGTATAAACTGCACGTTTATGCATTTGGCCCAATTAAGATATTTAAATCCAATGAATATATATAGATAAACTAGTACACTAAAGCTTTAGACAAAGCAAATTATACTACAAATACTTAACCTTTTATCATTTGATAGTAAACAATCGACAACTACAAAGGTGGTATTCATAGTTTATAATTGAGGAACACTTCCGCCTTTTATGATGAACGATACATTTTAACGTCAAGAGGGAAGTGAAAGTTGGTTACCTTCGGGAATAATTGATTTATAATTGAAAATGATTTATGATTGAAAATCGTATGTTCGTTGTAAACTAAAGCTTATGGCCTTGCCTGCTCATACGCTTATTTAAAGATTAATATGATAATCAATGCGCGGATTAATTAAACAAACACGAATATAAAGGGAAAAATGAAGTGTCGATGGTGTCTGTGTACCTGAGACTCACATAAAAGGGACCTTTTCGTGGACTATCAACGATTTAAAGTATGCTAACAAATGTCTCTATTTGACCGCAAAATGAATGATCATATGAAGTTATTAACTATCGACTTAAAGAATAATAAAGTATAGAGGAGTTTTTAAAAAGGAAAATAATCCTTTGACCAAAGATTAGGCATATTGCTATGATTGTAATTTGGGAGGACAGGACTACCACTATCGATTTTTAGTTCAAAGGTTAAGTCACAGGGGTTTGTAACATGGATTATACATACAATAGTCAGTTTGAGCACTGTACAAAACCCAAAATAGCTATTCTTTAAGCAGACTTTCAATTATGATAAAGTTATATCTGAAAATCGGACACAGTATTCACTAATTATTGGATACATTTCGGTACGGCCATCAGTAAATTCGTTCGAACGTTAAAATTACCCATCTTAGATAAATTGAGAGTTCACAAAAAAACATGTCCAGCAATTTAATTTCAATGTCTACTGAAATGGCGAAACAATGAAACAAAATTACGATAATTTCACTGAAAACCATTGCGTTCGTAAGAAATGCATACAATTTTGTGTATGTTAGAAAGTATTTGGTGCAATTTGAAAATAGCTAGACGTAAATGTATGCTTAGTGTAATCGTATAGCCTTTTTTATTTGCTCCAGTGGCATCGGCGTCACACATTATCGCGTGTATATAAAAATGTGCAATTGACAATTAAAAACCTAGTTATTATATGGCCGATTTCAATTACTTGTTTTTTTATTTATTTATGTTGGTCTTTAAGATGTTCGTAACAAACAATTTCTCCTAATTGTTCAAAGTTTCGTGGACGTGGGCTTTCACGAAAGTATTTGACACAAACGATAAGGTTAGCAATCGTAGTTTGGATACCTTTATTAATATCAAATTAAAAGATGACCCAATTGCACACAAATCTTTTTCGTTCGGCGATTTAGTTTTTTAACCTTTGTTAATATCCAATGAAATAATAAGAAATTTCCCGCCAGAAGTCCATAATGAATACATGTTCACCTTTGTTATACTAATACATACTGAGCAAAATAGAAAACGTTCCATCTTTGTGTAATAGTAAGGCCATCATTTTATCGGAACGCTGTCGTACCAATATTTAAAACATTTCTCAATAGCCAATTAAATTTTGGAGCAATTTTCCGCCACTAGACCCAAATTAATACACTATTACAAACCATATGATAATTTGAGCAAAATCCACGAAGATCAACGGGAACTTAGTTGTTAATCAGAAATATTTAAACATCGTTTACCATTTTCACTTCTTGTTATATTGTCTGAACTATGTTTGGTCGAATTTATGGATGGACTTCCTTCTTTGTGTGTATTAACACATGATTACAGACGCTGATTTTGCGTTTTAGAGATATATTTTAAGTAAAGCGTAAATGAGGTCCTTTTTTGGTAAATCTTTACTTTTTGCGCAGGTTCTTCAACAAAAACGAATAAATGTGTCGGTATTGATTACGGATAACTCTGTCATATTATTTTCATTTAAGGCCAGTTATTTCTGCTCATTATCCCCACGCTTTAAAAACGTGGGGATATTGTATTGATCTCCGCTGTCTGTCCGTCCGTCCTGGCCACT
>VMBQ01003188.1:0-47309 GCA_007657795.1 Dreissena rostriformis
CACTTAAACTGAGTGGTTTCGGTGTCAGATCCTCATATGTTGTAAAATCATGCATCCAACCAGTTAATTCAAGAATATTATTCAGGTAATTGGTTGAATTAAACTGTAATTTATCATTAAAAAAAAGTCTTATCGCCAGTGTACCCTTGATTCATTCAACTTCCTCAATTAGATATTCACGATCCTGCCTTTAGCGTAGTCTAGTATATGTTTGCTAAATGTTTACAACACATAAATTATGATTTATGCAATATACCAAACAAATACGCCTTTTACGATAGTTTATTATACTTCCTGCTTTATTTAAATCCGCGTTTTATTTTTATCTCTGTGCAGTCGATTAGGATATTGCGCTATACATACCATACTAAATGTGTCTTACAGCAATGGCAGAAGTGAAAAATGTACAAATAAAGGGACTACTACTTATAATCAAAATACGATACATATGTATCATGGTTTGATGAAAAGAATGTATTTACAAGGAACACGAACATATGTATAAAACAACTAAATGATTAATGACCATGACCAAAATTTAATGGCATCTATATTATGAAAAATACTATTTCATTTGTTTGCCTGTGACATATCTATTATTATTTATTTTTATCTCAAAACTATATGTTACAAACGCTCCGAAGCTACATAACCTATAAAAGTGTACAAAGGTTTATAATAATAGTTTTATTAACTAACCTTGCAAAATAAATAATATACCGATTTCAACACACGTGTACGAGTAGATCTCCGAAGTCGAGATGCTTCTTTTTAATACGAACCCACATGAAATACATTAGTTTGTTGTGAAGTAGCATGATATTTGAATTTCTGATTTTAAGTTTAACAACGAAGAAGAAGAATCTAATATTTCAGTGCACAGTGGAGAGTACAGGGTGACACAAATTGAACAAGCAAACCAAGGCCACATGTCCGATTTAATGCTAACACAAACGCAGTCATCCAAAACATGTCAATATAAAAGAAAAATTTCCCGCAAATTGGATTCTTTGTTTTGTTGTGAAAAATAGTTTTTTTTTTGTTTCATCTTTCAACTGTATCTCGTTCGGCGAACATCGAACTTCTATACGGTTGTGAACAAGCTTATATTTTTTATTCTACACTTAATGATTTCATTTTTCATAATTTCTACGTTAAAACAATAACCTTAGTTGTGTAATTATCCATTTGTGAAAGTGAAGATTGATACAGACACTTCTATAATAGTGTTTAAGATAACCATCAAACACAAAATGTCAACTGTTAATGTAAAGCTTGAAAGAAGTGTTTTAAAAAGCGCATTCTACGTTTTTAAACACATATGGACAATTAAAGTAAGGTATATACCATTTATTAATTCTACATTAAGATATTATAAATATGCCAATTTAAGTTATAACCTGTGACTTCGTTGGTATATTATCCAAGTCCGCTCTCTTAAAAATGCAAACAATTTCCACAAATAAAATACTAAGTGTCAAATGCAGCGGTGTGCACAACTATATCGTAAACATCAATGAATGCATCACATCTACAAAACTTCAAGGGTTCGCTTTATCGTCGCATACCGATACTAGGCGAGTCTCGACATCCACCAATCGATAATGTTAACTTGAAATTCGTACACAAAGACTGTACCCGAACAACAGGGACGTAGCTGATCGTAGTTTGCTTTATAACTATGTATACATTTAAGTTGTATACGGGTGGCTTTCCGGTAAGCTCAGTGATTGGTACACGTGCTACTCACCTAGACGACCAGGGTTCAATCTTTGCTACCGGCGCATGGAAGTTTGGTTTGTGGTCACTCTACCGAACATGTGGGGTCTCCTCCGGGTACTTCGATTCCCCCTACAGCATAAGCTCAAACCAAAATTGAATATCTTTCAGAAAAATTTAATCGCTGTACATTTCAGTCGTAATTAAAAATTCGTACCTAATTTCGCGAGTCTAGTATGTTTATTAGGCTATACTGCTGGAGCACTCTCCGCCTCCCTGTATGGGTATACTATCCCAGATTGTGGTGGGAGGGGCAAATAAAGACGACACGGGCCATCGAAAAAATACACAATGCCAGCTACGCACTTGGACATCAAATTATGTTTGGGTGTAACAAGCACGGGTTCTATTACCCGCGTCACTTGAACGTGATACTAATAGTCGTGTACATTAACGCAATTGGTATTTCGAAATTTAACGCAAGTTGTATTTCGAAATTTAAGTCAAAATCAGCAATAAGTCGATTCGATAATATTATTGTGTTACCACCACATAGTCGTGATCAATGCTTACATAAACAAAACATAGGATTTATATCTGACTTTTGAGATTTAAATTGACAAGTGAATCTCCAAATGATAAAATCGTATGTCGATGTGGGACAAAATAACGCAATATATATCACGAAATAAATGCAAAAATAAACGACCGAATTATGGTTAAGAATCAAGCACCTAAAAGCTTTTGAGGTTTAAGAAAACATGATGAAGGAAAAAAATGTGTTATCCCTTTTTCAATATCGTTGTTTAGATGCGTGTTTGGAGATTGTTTTACAAACAGCCTACTGTAATCGTTTGTTAAAATCCTCCTATTACATGAATATTAAATTAGACTTGTTGAAGTCCGTGGGTCGGCAATTTGTGTTGAGATGAGATAGGAAGGGTATTTATATAAATATTATATACATTAATCATGGGAAGTACGTGAATACTTTCATTACAAGTATAATAGTATATAGCTGATATAACACCTGTACATCATTACAGACAAATACTGTGGTATGAAACATAACAATGCCGAATTTTTGTATTATCAATCCGATCTAAACAATTTTTCTTTTGTAAACATACAAACTCGTATTTAATCGTGACAACTTACTTATACCTTATTTAATCGTCGAACGTCGCGGTATTTATCTTGCTTCTTAGTATTTTCTTTATTATTATGCCTTACCAATATTTTAACGAATAAAGGTCCAAGTGTTTTCGTGAACATGTCTTGCAGGCACAGTGTATAAGATCAGTTGTGTCGTGATCTGAGAACACTGGGCATAATGCATGTGTGTAAAGTGTCGTCCCAGATAAGCCTGTGCATTCCGCACATGCTAATTAGGGACGACACTTTCCGCCTTTATGACATTTTTCGTTTAAATGAAGTCTCTTCTTAGCCAAAATCCAATTTAGGCGGAAAATGTCGTCCCTGATTAGCCTGTGCGGACTGCACAGGCTTATCTGGGATGACACTTCACGCACATGCATTATGCCCAGTTTTCTCAGAACACGGCTCATTTGATTTGCACCGTTCTGTTTCCTTGTAACGAGACCTTGGCGGGTACACTTTGCGTTTACTTTCAATGACATAGGCGTAAATACACTTAACATTTATACTTATTCAGACTAATTGCGCTTTGTGCTCAAGTGAGATAAGACACAAATGAAATTTTAGTATACGTTTAACGTCGTATTTTAAATTAAAAGAACAACACACCTACCAGTGTGTTTAAATTTCATCCTACAAGATCGGAGTCTGTTTAAATTTCATCCCACAAGATCGGAGTCTGTTTAAATTTCATTCCACAAGATCGGAGTCTGTTTAAATTTCATCCCACAAGATCGGAGTCTGTTTAAATTTCATCCCACAAGATCGGAGTCTGTTTAAATTTAACCCCACAAGATCGGAATCTGTTTAAATTTCATCCCACAAGATCGGTACACAAATATTTCTGGTGCATGTTATCTATAAATATTTCAGAAAACTGATTATCGCTATCCATCTACTAAGTGTATATAAATACATCAAACTGAGTTAATTAAAGGGTATTGGCAAGTCCATATACGCATACCGATATGTGGCGATAACATAATACCATTGTCGAAGTGTATATAAATACATCAAACTGAGTTATTTAAAGGGTATTGGCAAATCCAAATACGCGTACCGATATGTGGCGATAACATAATACCATTGTCGAATCGACTTTGGCTAGTTTTGACTTCAATTTAGAAATACCAATTGCGTTAAAAATTCGAAATTTCCATTGCGTTATGTACACGTCTATTAGTGTCACGTTCAATTCACGCGGGTAATAGAACCACTTGCTTGTTACACCCAAACCATTATTTGATGTTCAAATGCGTAGCTGGCTGGTGTAGGTATTTTTGTGCTTTTTTTACTTGGTTCGTACCCACGCGGGGTATGCGGATACTTTGATGACGGATGGCACTTCGGTGACAGAGAACAACAAAAGTCACGCGCGACAGGTGAGTTCTTTAGCTTTTATTGCACTTATGTTCTGTTCATTTTGTTTTCAGACACGGAACCTTGTTTGGGTGATTAATGGTATAGCACTTCGTATTGCGAAAAAAAGAAATTCGCGGAAAAACGGTGAATTATAAAAAAAAAACGATAAAATTCTATCGATAATCAGCATGATTTTGATTATCAGTACATATTTTAACAAAATAAACATACTTGGAAATAAATCAAGAACGTGCTTACTATTCGAAATAAAAGATCAATATGTCCATGGATGTTACAGCATGTTACATTTTAGTTTACTAACGTATTTGCGAACATTCAAATGTTTTAAGAGTCGCATGCACGTTTTTCATTGGCACTTCGTTTACCGATCATCTCAATCACAACGGCACTTTGATTCCCGATTACTGGACACTTTTTTCCAGATATAACACACTCTTTTTAGTGAATCAAAAATGCAGAATTCGCTGTGGCATACTGTTATAGTAAGCAGGCAATACATAACAATGTATTTACTTACGTTAATTAAAAAACGAATTACCGAAACATTTTCTTATCCATTTGAAATATGATTATGATTTTGTATAAATGTGAAAGATAAATGTGAAACAATATCGATATGTCTGATGAGTACAGTCAGGGTTCCCAGCCAACCTGGAAATCAGGGAAAACCTGGAAAAAGACTTTCACTATTTCCAGTCAGGGAAAAGTCAGGGAATTTGGGAAAAGTTCCTGAAATCAGGGAAAAATCAGGGAATTAAAAGAAAAAATCGAGAGTGGACAACAACGATATTGTTTTACACTATTCGGTTGCGATTTAGACCGCAAATGGCCCACAGTTTAAAACAAGAAAAAGGTCGAAATTATGATCCTGGAATTTTTTATTTTCCATCAGGAAAAAATCAGGGGATTTTGTTCATACAAAAAGCTGGGAACCCTGACAGTCTATATGACCATATATTTTCCAGTTTTTGAGTCACCGGACCGTCGGATCTACGCATAGTACAAACTAAAGGTTAATTGCTCATCATCAGCATGTTCTCACACTTTCATAATGTTCTCAAAATTCTGTTTCAAATGAAAAATGTTGTTTTAGGTATAAAGATTTATAATAATGTTAAAAAAGAACCACACGCTTAAATCACAATTGGGCCATTCCATGCTAGAACAGGGAATATTGACATCTGCCTAAAGCGCCGTCAAGGATCAGCCTCCGCACAGGCTAATCCGGAACGCCACATTCCACTTCCAATGCTGTTTCGCTAAGAACATACCTTCTTGAAACGGAAAATACAATTAAGACGGAAGGTGGTGCCCCGGATTAGCCTGTTATTACTGCACAGGCTGATCCGGGACGTCACTTTACGTATAGATTTACGAAGAGATATCCGGTTATCTTGTGGAGCGGCCCATATTCATAATAAACATAACAAACATAGAGCATTTCAAAATTTCGTACATCTTACACTCAAAGAACAAGTACTTTGAAAATCAGAGTAGCACATAGAAGGGTAAACGTAACTCTAAATGAACTTTATATATACTTGCATTCTACTTACATTCTTCTTGTGTGGTTTAACGCGACATTCATATGTATTACTATAAAGTTTGCATGTCATGTGTGGTTGTGCACGAATGAACACAGTACGTAGCCATACCTAATATGGCGAAGTCATGAGTAAAAGTATTGCGTTTGACAATCAAGAGATGAACAAATATGATCTTAAATGTTCATATTTTATATTTTGAAGCCTGCACATAGGTAAAACTTAAATTATCGTTCAATAATCTGCTGATATTTCAAAGTACATTCAATGTGATCCGTCGATAAAATCTAAATGTTGGACAGTAACATTTTACTGACAATGTTAGACAACATGCTGGTTGTTTTGGATTAGATAATATTTTCCAAAAGCATTTCGGTTAATTTTCGGACCATCTGTGGCTAATTACGATCATCTCGGTTAGGTAAAAATAACAGGCTTTTCAACATAACTTCAGTCTCAATTTGTCTGCAGTTTTAAATGTATCTGTATCGCCTTTTACATAGTCATTTGGGTAGGTCTTTGATCCCAAGGCATTGATGTGCTGGTATTTTCGAGTCATCTCTTCATTGATACTGACGTTTCGATAATATCACATGCAAACATTTCATGTACGCATTCCTTTTTCCAGAATCAGCTGTTTTTTACGATTTAATTCATATGTCTTACCCGTGTTTGTTTAACCAACACAGTGATTTGGGGTCAGGTGATTCGCACTTCGAGCAAACCTTAGCGTTGCGTAAAGGGGAGACAGAGCTCCACATAAAGGGAGTTGTTTCCATTCTCCTTTTAATTTTGTTGCTACGCATTAGTATCGTCTTGATGATGCGATTCAAAGAAGCACCAACGACTTAGGATTTTATGAAGAACAAAGCACAAAGGTGTTTTTGCCTCCTAATGACCCNAGCACAGCGTGTCATGCGAAAGAATTCAAGACTTCAAAGGTCAAAATTGCCATAAATAATAATGGCTTAATAACCTTCTCTTGTTTTGTGGGGACAGCATGCAAAATATTCTGTGTCAATGCAGCATGTGGGGGTAAACGTCACTTCTGTGACAAAACTCTAGTTAAACTCGTCCAGGAAATTCGTTAGTAAGCTCGCAAAAGGCTCGCTTACTAACAAAATTCTTGAACTCGTTTAATAAAATATGGTATGATGTGACAATTCATGTCAGATCCTATATATATGGAAATTTAAACGGTTATAATTACATATTCAAATAAATCAAATTATTATGCATTTACTTTATTATCAGAAATAGAAAACACTGTGTTTTGAGAATTATCATTGAGTTGTGTCGAGAAGGTTGAACCGCTTTACTTGTGTGTTGTTCATTGTCAAACATGTCGTAATACGCATCTTATTTTGCCACGAAAATGATCAATTGTATTTACCTTTATTTGAACTCGAAAAGCAATTTAAGCTGTACATATTTTACTGTTAATACATAAAGTATGTTTGCAATAGTGACTCATTGTAGACAGATAAGTACATGTAAAAGGATTGGGCATGTATGGGTAACAGATTTATGCCAACATAAGCAGAGGGAACCTTGTGTTTTTAATCTTTATACTGTTCATTTCCATTAAATACACAAAAGCAACAGTTATGGCAAACCAAAGAAAGAGAAGGACAAAAGAAAGGACATAACAAGTACAAACAAAAACAAATATTTTTTGTTTACTAATCTCCTGACCCGCCCGATCGCTTTTGTGTATTCCAACAATAATAATAACATGTAACAGTGATTATACAGAGCAGGATGCTCTAAGATTGAATCGATTCGTTACTAAATCGTCGTATGCGTTTAAAAGTTAAATAAACACCTGAACGTCAATAAAAAGCTTTACGCTAGTTTCATACTTAATGGTTGGTTATGTATTCCGAACAAGAGCATTTATTGGGTTGAAAGTACGAGTGTTTCTACAAATATAAATAAGCTTCTCGCGAATGTGGGGAGCGTAACAGACATGATGATTTGCATCCTCAAAATAAAAACCACAATTACAATTAGGTGATTTTCATAGAGATGTGCTTTCACATCACTGTATGTGTTCCTGATTCTGGCATGTATCAGCTGATAATTATTTCTCCGTGTAGGTAATATGCAGGCGTCAATGGTGTCTTATATTTCTGGTTAAGTTCGATAACAATTCTCTTGAGCATGTACGTTGCGTGTACTAGAATCAAGTTCGTTCCATAAACGGACAGCTGATGGTATAACAGAGTTTGAGTGACTTTCAGCACGCCTAGTTAATGTGATAAAATGATCACCATTTTGAAAATTGTATGAAACTGTTTTTTATTTTACTGATGTTGGAAAGTGAACAGAAAGATACTCAAAGAGGATGCCATTTAAATGTTTATAAACAATAAGCAGTTTTTGAATGTTATATATTTGTTCCAATGAAACACAGCAAACGTCAGAAAGTATATTGTTTATTGACGATCTGGTTGGTCCAATCAAAGTTCTTGCTGCGTCATGTTGAATTTTGTCAATACGATATGTTTCGTAAAGCATACCATTGTCCCAGCCAATTGATGCACATTCTAATATAGGTTGTTAGTTCGATAAGTAAATTTAATAGTTCGCCGTTTCAACTTAACATTTAACAGTCTCGTTAATCCGTCAATTTTGGATGCTTTACTAACTATTATCAATGTTGTTTTGCCACCGGCTATCATGGCTTGATAAAAGACCCATGTTCCTGTGGGTGTCAACAAAAGCTATTTAAAGTATTTCCGTCTAAAAGTAAGTGTGGCTTTGGTATATCCGATGGTGAATAAAGACAAATGTTAGTTTGGTTGGGTTAAATGTAACAAGCCATTGTTCGGACCAGTTGTAAATATGCATCAAGTCGTTATTAAGAGTTATTTCAAGAAATAGGTTGTCATTTGACGAAACTAAAAGAGAAATATCTTAAACCAAACAAACGTTCATTGTCATTACAATGAATTCATTTGTATTATCCAAAAGGAAGAACGTATAATATTGGCCCATTCAATACTAATGTATATCGATAAGCGGGTGTCAACAATTTCATTTTGATGGTTACAGTGTAACATATCTAATAAATCGCGTAGCTTAATATTGTTGTGTAAATTTGTTCATCTCGCGTCACATGGCGTACCGAATCTTCAACAAAGAATCCAATTTGCGTGAAATATTGGTTTGTTATTTACATGTTTTGGATGATTGCGTTTGCCTTAGTTTGCTTTGTGGTAACATTATATCAGGATGTGTGGCCTTGCTTTGCTTTTTTAAAGTATCGTCAACATGTACTATCCATTGTGCACTGTAATGTTATATTCTTCCTTGTTTACCTGATTTAAACTCAACAGCAGAAATTCATTTCAAAGAAATTACGAGGTTTCACGCGGGTGGCTTTTTAAAACTAACCGTCTCGGCTATTCTCGAACACTTGTGTTGAAATTGATATACTTTTAATTTTCCAAGGTTAGTTAATACTACTATTATTATAACCCTTGTACACTTCTATAGCTTCCGAGCGTTTGTAATAAGATACATAAAATAATGATAGATATGTCACGGGCGAACATATAAACGTATTTTTCGTAATATACATGCCATTAAATTTGGGTCATTAATTATTTTGTTTGTTTATACATGTTTTGTGCTCCTGATACATACATCGTTTTCGTCTCACAATGAGACATATGTTTGTTTTTATTTTATTAGTAGTAGTATTCCATTTATTTGTACAAGTATAACCTCTGTCATTGTTGTAAGACACATTATTATGGTATATCTTGCGCACTGTGCTCACCGACCGCACTGCACATACATTAGTTGTATAGTTTTTGTATGGACTTGCCAATACAAAAATGACTAACTTCAAGATAACAAATTTTATAAAACTGTTATGATATGGCTTTGTCAACAGCAATAAAGTATTTTTCAATGTTAACACACTGTCTCACACGATTATTACGCATCCCCGTAAAAACGTTAGCAGACCATAAAGTTTCGATTAAAAGATGCAACAAAAACTAGAACAGGTTATTGAGTTTGTAATTTGTTTTTTTCTTGCATTCAATCTTTATCGAAAAAGTATAATTGTACGATACCAGCCTCTCACACACAACGTTTTAAGATATTTTGAAATAAAGCATCATTAAATTGATCGATTCACATCGTACCTACTCCTTTTTTTAGGGGGNTTTACGCTTTAAAAATGTCAAAAATACGGAGTTGTATTTTCAAGTTAACAGAAATATGTTAACGTTACAGAGGTGAAACTAAAGGTGTTGTATGTGTTGGCTGGTGGTCGTTTCAGATAGACACGGTGTACACCTAGCGACATGAATTCCAGTGAATACAACTACACCTTTAAATGCGTCATCATCGGCGATTGTCACGTGGGCAAGACAACGCTGCTACGGCGCATGCTCGGGGAGGACTTTCTTCCAAAACCCGCGCCGATGCGAAACAGTCTCTCACAACAACATCTACAATGCGTCGACAAGATTTTCACGACTTCCGAAGGAGACAGAGTGAAATTGAAAGTCGACGATACAATGGGTGAGTTATAGTTTGACTTATCTCCATGTCTTTGAAAACTTCGAGAGTTTTATTCCAATGAACGTTAAGGGTACGGATAAATATATTCGCTGTATACTTATTGTCCCTTGAACACCAGTGGGCTAGTTTTACTGTTTTTTCATCTTTTTGGCACGCCTTTTATTGAGACCTGTTTGACTGGGACATGTCTGAATGGGGCCGTTTTGAAGGAGCCCGACTCGATTTGGAACCGATTTTGACTGAAACTGGTTTGACCGGAGCCGCTCCGAATGGGACCGGTTTTGCTGAGAACGGTTTTTAAAGGGGTCGTTAAATATAGAAATTGTGCAACACAATAGAACTCACTTAGAGAGAAAGATTCTTTCCTTTTCTCATAAAAGAAAGATATTGCTCCATAAACATTCCTTTGTTTAATTGAGAAGAACAAACGTATAAAAGATCTATAGTCAATTGCTGCGAAATTATTGGATATTTTTTTGTTACTATTTGATAATTTGTTAAACGCCGCCATTAAAATTTGTTTCGGTATTACTATATGTCTATATAAATATGGTAATTATTTTCATATTTTATTCATCAATTGCAGTGCATTCGCAAAACATCTGTTAAACACTTCAATCACCAGGCAGATAACCACAAAGGAGCATCTGCATGGTAAAAGTGCGGAACTCTCGCTGAAAGTTTACGCATTTCTTGCAGGTTTAGAGCGACACCGCAGTCTGACGTTGTCCTACTATAGGGATGCCCATTGCTGCCTTATCTGTTACAACGTCCACAATCCACAGTCGTTCTCCAATCTCCACACATGGTGAGAGCTTAGAGCCCTAGTCCGCAGATGCTTAAACAAATGCATGAATCGTTTTTGATTGACATAGTACCGACCAACATACAAACAAACCGTATTGAAATAGGGTAAATAATAACGATTATTAATCAGATAGTTACTAAATAAATTGTGTAGTATCTGAATTTATCTGGAGACACACGCAGACTATTAAGTGGGATATTGATGCTTTTATGCGTACGGTATTCTGGTCTTTTAATTATTTTATTTTTTTATTCAATATAAGACATACAATGTATACATGTATATGATCATAAAACAAAGTGATACCATGTAGCAGCAATAATGTTCAAACATGTTATACAAGATATGCGAATATATATTTTTTTTTATCTTGTGGTTTCCTTTTGATTTAAAAAAAAGTTAATAGGTTTTTTTTCTTTGGTTGTTTGTGATAGGTTTAAAAAAAAAGAAGAAAAAAAAGGAATAATTATGAATAAAGATGAGTTGCATAAAGGGTGTAGAAAACAAACTGGACTTGTTTATGAAAGTTTAAAGTGTTTCCATTTTTGTTCAAATATATGAAGTGTATCATTGTTGAGGGCTATTTCTTTTTTAATTTGAATCTTCAGTTTTAAATACTTGATAAAACAGTTTATTGTAGGTGTTTGTTTTCTGTATTTCATGCTGAATATAAAATATTTCATTAATATAATAATGTAGTTCACAGCGTTTTTAACCTCTTGTATTTTGAAGGTATATACCCCTAAACTGATGTCTTAGAGAGATAGTATAACATTTAATTGTTGTTTCTCTAGAAAGGTTGTCAATTGATTCCATAGAGATTGAATATGTGTACACTCCCAGAAAAGGTGTTCTATTGTTTCAATATGTTCACTACACATATCACATAGATTTGTGTTGGATAGGTTGCACTTAAAAAGATATTTATTTGTAGCTATGATTATCTGGATGTATTTATATTGAAAATTTCTCAGTGTGCTATCAGTAGTTGATTTATGTGGCATGACACATATTTGTTTCCAATTAAATTCTTTTTCACCAAGAAGGTTTTGCCATTTAGTTTGAGCTTTAGAGATTTCGGCAGGGTTTTTAATTTGAAGTGTGAAAAATATATTTTGTTCGTTTTGTTTCGTTTTGCAATTATGTTTTCTACGAATGTTTTTGAGTACATGGTGTGTTATTTGTATTGGTAACAGCTTTAATATGTATGGGTATACTTTTGATCAATGTGTAGTACATCAAGAAATTACTTGTCGGTATTCCGAATATGTAGCATAAATTATCAAAAGAATAGAAGTCGTCTATTCTGTAGTCGTACGAATGATCTACATATTTTATGTTTCGTTCAAACCAATTTTTATAGAAAAACGTTTTATTGTTAGTAGTCATGTCTTTATTGTTCCATAAAATGGTTTTACTGTTTATTTTGGTTTCTAAATTATGAGTAACTTTACACCATGCCGATAGAACATTAGATATAAATATGTTTTTGTTTGAAATTTCATCTGAGATATTATTATTGATATTACATTCAAAAAGTAAGGAGTCACCATATGTTTTTAGCATTTTCTGGTAGAATAATTTCCATTTACTCGTATTGGTATTATCTAAATATCTTTTAACCCAATTGCATTTAATTGCATTTAGGAATGAAAATATGTCCGTTAGTCTGATACCTCCATATTCTACTGATTGAATTAATTAAGTGAGCTTAATTTTATCAGGTTTACCGTCCCATATGAAATTAAATATTTCTGATTTTATATCTTTAATAATATCATTTGGTGGGTTTAGGAGAACTGTTAGTGTATAAATTAATTTAGGGAGTGCAAACGTTTTCAACACGGTGTTTTTTCCGATTAGTGTAAGTTTACGATGCTGCCATGATTTTAAACAATTTTTAAATTTTTGTAATTTAGGCAATATGTTTTTTAGAACTGTTTCATTTTCATTGTTTGTAAAGGTTATTCCTAACGTTGTTGCTTCATCTGATGTCCAGTTGAATTTCATTTCTTTTTTAAGATGAATATTACTTTGTTTAAATTTACCTACTCGTAGCACAGTGCATTTACTTTTGTTTAGTTTAAGACCCGATGCCATTCCAAAAAGGGTTAGCGATTCTATAAGATTATTGAATGAGTCACTACTGTCATTTAAAAAATAAGTTGCATCGTCAGCAAATAGGGACTGTTTAATTTCTTCGTCTGGTTCTAGCGATATTCCCTTAATATGTTTATTTGATTGGATATAGTGTGATAGATACTCGATGCATATAATAAATAGCGAGGATGAAAGTGGACATCCTTGTCTTACCCCTCGTTCGATGTTAAAACTGTTTGAAAAAAAGCCTTTGTTAATAATTATGCTGTTAATATCGGTATAAAATAGTTTAACCCATTTAATAAGACTTTCACCAAAATTCATATTTTCTAAGCAAGAGAACATAAATGAATGGTCTAGTGAATCGAAAGCCTTTTCGAAGTCTGCAAAGAAAATAAGGCCAGAATTGTTTGGTTGGTTGAAATAATTTATGCATTCTTGTATCAGGCGTACGTTTTCACCAATGTAACGTCCTTTAATGAAACCAGATTGAGATCTTGAAATGATTGATGGTAATATTTTTTTAATTCTGTTTGATATACTTTTAGTTGCAATTTTATAATCATTGTTTAGTAAACTAATCGGGCGCCAGTTTGATAAGGATTCTAAGTTTTTTCCAGGTTTTGGAATGAGTGATATTATACCTTGTTTTTGAAGCGTAGTTAGGTTTTCGTTGTTAAATGAATAGTTTAGTGAATTAATTAAATGTGTTTTAATATCATTCCAGAATATTTTATAAAACTCGATAGTGATGCCATCAGATCCTGGACTTTTGTTATTTTGCATTTCTTTTAGTGCTAATCCACATTCATATTCATTAAGTAATCCGTCACACAATAGTTTTTCCTCTTGATTTAAAGCATGATGTGTATTTTTAAAAAGGGTGTTATTTTCAACATGTTTTCGTTTATAGAGGGTTTCGAAAAATAAACGTTGTTCTTCTAGTATTTGATTTCTGTTTGTTATATCTTCGCCATTGACTACTAATTTGTGTACAGTTTTTTGTTCGCTTCTACGTTTTTCAATGTTTGCGAAGTATTTTGTATTTTTTTCATTGTGTTCAACATGCTGTGCACGTGCTCGTAGTATTATTCCATTGAGATGTGTATGATAAATTCCTTCTAATACTTGTTTTTTTGATGTTATTTCATTTTCAATGGCGGTGGTATCGTTTGTGTTTGTTTCATGCAATTGTTTTTCAAGTGTTTCAATGATTTTGATGGTTTCAGTTTCAAGTTTGTGTGTTTCTTTTTGTTTAAATGATGTGTATCTAATTGTTGTGTTACGTATATTTCCTTTAATTACTTCCCATAAGGTGTTTGGGTTTGCATCTTTATTATTTTGAACTGTATTGAATATTTCCTGTTTTATTTGTGTTTGATATTGTGTATCTAATAAGATGCTGTTATTAAGTTTAAAGTATCCTGGGCCTCTTTCAGGTTGTATTTTGTGCAGTTTAAGTTCAACTAGAGAGTGGTCAGTCATAAATCCTGGTTTTATGTTACATGTGTCAATAATGTTGCAAAGAGACTCAGATATTAAAAAATAGTCTAATCTACAAAATATTGTTGGTTTTGTGTTTGAGTGCCAGGTGTATTTGCTTTCGTTTGGGTATATTGTACGCCAGATATCTATCATATTGTAGTTTTCAATTATGTTATTCAAAATGTTTCTATTTTTAGAATGAGTATAAAGGTTTCCCTTCTTTTTATCTAATAATGGGTTAAGAACAGTATTGAAATCACCACCGACTATAATGTTTTTATTTTGGTTATTAATTATAAAGGATTGTAATGTTTCGTAAAATGTGGAATCATCTATGTTAGGGCCGTAAACGTTGACTAATGTTAATTGTGTTTCGTGTATTTTGATATCTATACTTGCTTGTCTGCCAATCATTATTTCGTTAAAGTTATCGACTGTGATCCCTATATTATTGTAACTCAGAAAGGCAATTCCTTGTTTATAAGTAAGTTGTCCACTGAGATAGATGTCTCCGTCCCATTCATCTTTTAAGGTTTGTGCTAAAGTATGTGTCAAGTGACTTTCTTGTAATAGGTATATACTTTTTGTTTTCGTCTAACCATTTAAAGATTTTTATGCGTTTGTCTTTATTGTTTAGCCCTTTTACATTCAAAGTACATAATTTAATCATTTAAAAATGTGGAGGGTGATGTAAATGATAATTTGTGTGTGCTTGTCCAGTTAGTTTCTATTTTAAAACATGTCCAGTTGGTTTTTATTATAAAACATAAGATGTTTACACATACAAACAAAAAAAGAAAACAAAAAATAGGGATACAATTAAAAAAAATTAACATTGGGAGTAATTATCCGTTGGTATAGTAAATTCGTGGATATGTCTACCCACGACATCAACGACAATTAATGTCCAATACCGGTAATAATTATTTTTACAGTAGTTACAATACACACGATTGCGTGTGAATCACCTTGCGTTGAATTGATTTAAGGACTCAAATTTGTACAAGGCGTACAACAAAGTGACCTTCCTGATCCGCGTGATTTTCTGTTTCATAAGAATTGATGACATTTTAGCATGCTTTGCATTATTTTTGTTGGTGTTTGGCTTTTACAACCAATTAACAGTATTTTGAGTTTGTTGAGGCAAACCGACAAAGCTGAATTCAAGCATTAACACGTTTATATATTTTTAAAAATACATTTTATATTTATTATTTATTGTACAGGCTAGACGACGTACACAAATACCTTGGCCGGTACATAAACTTGGTCAAGATGTTGGTTGGAATAAACAGCCGCGCGCCGGGTTTGCCGGAGAACGGAAGCATATCCGGCCTACATACGGAATTCGTGGATGTCGAACCGATCACTAAAATGCCAACGGAGCTTGCGCAAGCGCACGGCGCTCTCACGTGCGAAGTTAAACTCTGCGATAAAATAGACGTGGGCACGTGTTTTCAAACGGCGGTGGATTCGCTGGTGAAACTTTTTCAGGATAAGTATGCACAAGACACCGAGGTAAAACACCGAGGCTCTGTACATCTTACTGCCGAGAGCTCTCAAACGAGCTCATGTTGTTAACACTGAAATGCTGACTGTATTCGCCTTGAAAGGTTTTTAATCCGTTTTAAAACGTCAATGCTTTGTTTTGATCGTTCAAATACGCTGAACCCAGCTTTAATAATTGTTTCATGTTTAATGTATGTTTTGTTTGTACGCTAAAATGCACTTCTAGCGCAACCCTTTTTTTTTAACTATTTACTATTTCTAAAAAAACGCTGTATAATCAACAAGAAGTTTCGCGCATGTTTGAGAATATTTTTTACAAAGTTGCATATAAATCATTCATCCATGACGCTCTGATACTTTTGGGTCATGTACGGTGGTGGTGTCCTCGTGTTCATGTGTAAGTGGCAGTATGCGAACTATATTGATTTTCTTGTGCATATTATTCTTTTCTTAGGACAAAATGATCACATCACACATGTGTTCTAATATTTGATTCCAAACCTTGTGTGTGAGTGCAATAAGACGATTACAGACAGTTCGAGTGTAAAAGCACCCATGTTTTTGACCACAAGCTCGTTCCGCACGTTCAACACATGTATTACGCAAGTATTGCAATAAGACGATTGCAGACAGTTCGAGCGTAAAAGCAGCCATGTATTTGACCACATGCTCGTACCGCTCGTGCAACACATGTATTACGCAAGTATCACATCACAAACAACGAGAGTGTGTTCTACCATCAAAATTACCACATCCAAAAATTATAAAACGTTTTGTTACGAGGGGAACATGGTCGTGAAGACACGCCCTTCAACCCTGAGTAGCCCACGTTGCGTTAGAATTGCCTTTCAATGTATTGCTCTGTATTGTTTAATACAAATACAAGTTCACTTATATAGCGCAAACATTATTTGACAATATTCAATTAAGTTTTACAAAGTTTTATCACAAAAAAGCTTGTGTATTAAAAAAACGCAAAACAATTGCGTTTTAAGTATACTTTTAAACTGAAGCTCGGACTGAGTACATTTTAAGTCTTTTGTGAGAGCATTCCACCACTTGGGTCTAATAACTGCTATCGATCTATCAGCCATCTTAGTTCGAATTCTTGGGATTTTGAAGTTATTATCATCAATCGATCTAAGTCTGTATCAACCTTCACCAGTTGTGAACAGCATTTCTGATGTACATTGCAGCGGTTCCACATTTGGTTCTTAACATGAGCATGAGTGTCTTTAACATTACACTTGCATAAATAGGGAGCCAGTGCAGTGCCCTGTGGATCTCCTTGCTTGACTTGTCGTGCTAAACATCGGCGACGATTTTGGCTGCTCGATTTTGAATTCGCTGCAGTCTGTCAATCTTTCAGTGAAAAGTCCGTGGCAAAAGTCCAGATGAGAATGAATTAGTGGTCACTTGCCTTAAATAAAAGACTACCGAAGGCTTATAAGAATATATATTCTAAACGTATCTATTTAGTTATATTTTGCTATTTGTTAGTACACAGTATTCCTTAGTGATTTAAACAACCCCATGGCAAAGGTTGTCCCTTTTTAAACGAGCATTATTTTACTATACGGTAATTAACGACGAACTATGTTGATATAGTTTTTAATAAAAATTGCTGTGCTGAAAACAAACATGTATTATTTTGTTATATTTGTTTACTGGTGCATTAACATTAAAATAACCAACATAATCATTTTTAATAGAATGTTCGTACATAAGATGTGGTATAATATATTTCTGTACTTTCTTTCTGTGATGGTTTTATGGGCAAAGGTAATGTGTATACTCTATCACAATATATGATAATATTACATTTAGTAAGTCTGCATGTGACCTGTTATAAAAGGGACCATCATAGCTCTGCCCGAACATGCTATTTCTGTGTAACATGTTGTTTTGTAGTAATTGTATGTTGTCTTATAAATTTGAAAATGATATTGTTCTTTCCTTCTAAGCACAATAACATAACCGCTATGATAATGATTACTATCTTGATATACTTTATTTGGCTGAACATCGCATTGCCCCAAAATCTTCTATGTAATTTATCAATGTCACGGTTCACACTTAAGCTAAAACGGACAATTGATTGTAAATGAGCCGCGCACTGGGAAATCAGGGTTAAATGCTTGTGCGTTAAGTGTCGGATTAGTGTGTGCAGTGCGCACAGGCTTGTAAGGGACGAGATTTTCCGACTAAACTGGATTTTCGCTAAGAAGAGCCTTTCTTCAAAAGAAAAATACCATAGCAGAGGAAAGTGTCGTCCCTGATTAGCCTGCACGGACTGCACAGGCTAATCTGGGACTACACTCAACGCACATGTATTTGCTGTTCTAAGAGCAAGGCTTAAATACATGTAAAGACTGTATGTAGGGAACTATGAGGGTTCACAAAATTTACAGGGTGCTGTTAACAAGGGACAGAGTGGTGCTGAGCCCGACCAATGAATTTCCTAAGATTGAACCTGGTGACCTACTTTTTAGACAAACAAGGACCCAGATTAGCAGTTGGCCTATTAATAAGTACCATGCATACACGTGAATAATAGATTATGAATGTGTTTTACGCCGTTAAATGATAGATTCCATTTTTTATTGATTAAATAAGAATTATTCCGTCATCTTGAACAATATATTTAGCGAGATCGCGATGATTTATGATGCTATGAATAATAGTAGACACATTTTCATATATTTTTAGTAACAATGCCCTTGCCATCCCCGGCAAGGTCTGCACGCACTCATTGTACATCACACACAGGTACAGCAAATACCTCAATCCAAACAAAAGTTCTTGAAATAAATTCGTGTTCAAGTTACAGTGACCTTAAAGCGATGGCAACAATTCCACACTAGATCTGCGCGTAACCTACCTACATACACACACAATTTCATCAACATATCTCCAGCCTAACTAAAGTTATTTATAAGATACCTTTTATCTATTTTAGCGACTGTGAAACTGACCCAACTGGCCCTACCTGCAGGGTCTCCTTGCAGGATTGCTATATATTCAAAAGTAAATCAAGGTTAATCAATGTGAATTTAAGTTATTGATTAACCAATGCAAACATTAAACTAAATAAAAACAATATATATATACGGACAAATTATTATTTTGCTAAATTGAAAGTGGGAGCTGCGGCCCTTGGTCAGTGACCCTATATACTGAGCGCAAAGACATACCGGTACATATACATTTAATGTCTGCAGTAGATGTAGAGGTATTGATTTGTTGCACGCTTAAGTTTACCTGAATCTTAGAGTACAAAAAGGGGCAGTATTCTGCTAAATTGCAGGTCGCAGTAATGGGCCTTTGTCAATGACCTCATATAAGAATTCCGCAGACATATGTGAAGTGTCAATTGGATATCTGAAGACTGTAGTAACTACAGATACACGTACTATTCATGTGGCACGCAAACCTTTACTGTACTTTTCTGAGTACAAATGGGACATAATCCATCTGAAAAGCTGGTCACAGCAATAGGTATTGTTTATTGAATGTTCACTACGAACCTGAACACATATGTAAAGTTTTATTTTAATATCTTTAGTAGATACAGCGATATTGCGTAGTTGCAGGCAATCTGTAGACGACAAACATAATTGGCTGATAGATCGCTTGCCGTCGTCGGTACAAAATGGTGGAACAATTTACCTGAGTATCTAAAGGATTGTCAATCTGAAGACAGTTTTAGATCAAAGCTGAAAACACATATATATGGACAATTTTACAAACAATGAGTGTACTTGTGGGATTTATATGAAGTCTGTATGTGTATTAACTAAAATAGTAAATTCTTATTGTTTTAAAGTTCTTGAACACAAATGTATATTGTTTACACTTTTCGTTTTAATGCCTAATCTAATTGTGAAGCCCAATAGAATATGATACTAATTTTTTCTCTATATAAATGCTTTGTATTTGTATTTGTAACCTGGATGTTTCAAGTACTATGACCGCGAAAACAAGTGTGAACTATACAGTGAATACCTGCCAACAAAGAAAACAGATGGAAAGATGTTTCACGTTTACCTTAACCAGACAATAACCCAGACGCCGACAATTGGCCGAGTAGTATAATTGGATTATTCGGTGAAAAGTAGAGCTAAACATGGATATTTGAATCGGTCACCCCAGCGTGTGTTGTTATGACGGCAGGACAAGAGCTTAAGTCTGAACCGGTCATATCTCTGTGCAGACAGACGTTCTTTTGTTCACAGTTATGTACTATTTATGGCTCACCCCGATTGCTAGATTTTTTCATCCCCACTAGGCAAACCTCGTCAGTTCAAATATAAGTTGAAAAGATATGCGCAGTGTCCGTTTTATTGTATCTGTAGATAGATACGTGGACTTAATCTGACCAGCAAAAATCGGTCAAACTAAATGACAAAACCTTTGAGTCTCGCTCTGGTTTAACGGGGTTTAATGCAGGTGCGTAAATTGTCGTCCCATATTATCCTGTGCAGTACGCACAGGCTAATGAGGGACGACACTTTTTCCGCTTGGACTGAATTTTTGCTAAGAAGAGACTTTCTTTAAACAAAACGTATCCTAAAAGCGGAAAGTTTTGTCCATGATTAACCTGTGCGGACTGCACAGGCTCATCTGAGACGACATTTGACGCACATACATGAGACCCCTTTTTCACAGAGCGCGGCCCATATTTGAGTCGTTCACCGAAGCGCGTTGAATGCTGGACAAGAGCTTAAGTCTGAACCTGCCAGATCTCTGTGCAGACAGACGTTCTTTTGTTCACTGTTATGCACTATTTATGGCTGACCCCGATAACTAGATTTGTTTTATATCCCCTCGTCGGTTCAAATATTAGTTCAAAAGATGTGCGCAGTGTCCGTGTTATGTTATCTCTAGATAGATATTAAATGACCACTCGGTGATATGTGAACTGTATCTGACCGGCAGAATGACCACTCAGTGATATGTGACCTTTATCTGACCAGCAGAAGGCCGGTCAAGCTTAATGACCATGCATATGAGCCTAGCTCAGGGTTAACAGGGTTTAATGCATGTACATACAGTGTCGCCCCCATTAGTCCGCACAGGCTAATCAGGATATACACTTTCGTTCTAAACTGGATTTTCAGTCAAATACAGTTCGTCAAGATTACAATAAATATCATGACCGCCACGTTACTGCGCTTAGAAGTAAAGAATAACCGCATTTTAAAATTGATAAGACAGCATACGATACAACGATGAACGAATGTTCAAAACAACATGTTACAAATCTTCACTGTGGCAGTGCTATAATGATCATTTTGTTAACAGGCCACATAGACAAACAACAAGTAATATGATCATATATTTTCATAGACTACACACCACCTTTGTACATCAAATTTTCACGCAAAGAAATGCATATATACATTATATTTTATGCTTTTCGTTGGTTTATAGAGAAATATCAGTGAATTAAAACTGATAATTCACTGTGTCAAACAGTGAAAATTAACAGTGAAAATTATCGACAATTTTCACTGTTATACTATGAAATGACCTCGCTTTCATGACGTTACGACTTCATTATTTCAGCAAAAATACAAAAATAATCATTTGTAAGCATAAAATGAAAAGAAAAGTTGGATTCGGTGGAATATCGATTTTAATTCACTCGTGACCATAGACAAAATATATTTGCACTCGTTCACTCGTGAAAATATTATTTTTTATGATCACTCGTGAATAAAAATCGATATTCCACCAAATCAAACAAATGTCCTCTATATACTATTTATCAGAGGGGGTAATGGCGTGCAAACAAGATGGCGACGTCAATGCCGAGACAGGTATTTTTCGGCGTATTATACCCTTTATTACTTGTCTTAATTGTTTAAATGCCGCTCACTTTCCAGCCATATCAGCAAGAAAGTGATTAGCTGCTATTTCGTATTAAAATTCGCTTTATATCTCGACTTTACTCGTTGCGAATTTTCTTAGTGGAGCTGTAATTTGGTCACCCCGCTAAGAAATTTCGCAGCGATTCAAGTCGAGATAAAGAGCGAATATTAACATGAAAAAAACGCAAATGACTTTCTTGTTAATATGGATGTAAATTGAGCGTCATTTTTAAAATGCATAAAAGGAATGAAGGGTTTTAAACGGCGATAAATACCTGTCTCGGCATGGACATCGCCATTTTGTTTGTCACGTGATAACCTACTCTGATAATACAACCAATATAAACATTACCATTTAAAAATGATTAAATTGGAAACTTCAATGCAATTGCACCAGTAAACGAAATGAATTTTACAAAATAATACATACTTTTTTTCAGCACGGCAATTTTCATAACAATAAAAAACAATATCCACATACTTCGTCGTAAATCACCGTATAGTAAAATAATGCTCGTTTGTTAAAGGAAAACATTTATCATAAGGTTGTTTACATCCTTAAAGAAACAGTGTACTAAAAATATCAAAATATAACTTCAACGATATTTTCAGACCTATTCTTATTCGCCTTCGGTAGTCTTTTATTTAAGGCAAGTGACCCATTGCCTAAACAATACAGGGCAATACACTGAAGGGCAATTATAAGTTAACGCAACGTGGACTCCTCAGGGTTTAAGGTCATGTCTTCAAGTCCATGTTCACATTGTAACAAAATGTTTTATAATGTTTGCATATTGTTATTATGATGGCAGAACATACGTTCATTATGGGTGATGTGATAGTTGTGATATACATGCGTTGAACGTGTGGTACGAGCATGGGCTCAAAGGCATGGATGCTTATACGATCGACCAGTCGGCATTCTTCTTATCGCACACACCAGCTTTGGAATCAAATATCAGAGCACAGAGTGTTTTTTTTATTATAATATTTTCATACGAAAATAATAAGATGCACAAGAAATTCAATATGATTTGCATGCTCCCACTTGCACGTGCAACACGAGAAAACCAAATACGCTAGGTTCTCCGTATTTGAACGGTGAATGCAAAGCATTTGGGTTTCAAACCGGATTTTAAACCGCTTTAAAAGCGAATACATTGTTAACAACATGAGCTCGTTTGGGAGCTGTCGGCAGTAAGATGTACAATGCTTCGGTTTTTTAACTCGGTGTCTTGTGCATGCTTATCCTGAACAAGTTTCACGAGCGAATCCACCGCCGTTTGAAAACACGTGTCCACGTCTATTTTATCGCAGAGTTTAACTTCGCACGTGAAAGCGCCGTGCGCTTGCGCGAGCTCCGTAGGCGTTTTAGTGATTAATTCGACATCCACGAATTCCGTATGTATGCCTGATTCGGTCAACCCCGGCGCACGGCTATTTATTCCAACCAACATCTTGACCAAATTTGTGTCCCCGCCCAGGTATTTGTTTACGTCTTCTAGCCTGTACAATAAATAATTAATATACAATTCATTAAAAATATATACCGATATATATATATATATAAACGTGTTAATGCTTGAAATCTACTTCGTTGGTTTGCCGCAACGGGCTCAAATGATTTGTCGTTTATTCTACAGACCAACGAAAATAATGCCAATCGTGTTTAACTGTCATAATTTATCATGACAAAGAAAACCAGACTAACCATGTTTTTAACTGAAAACGATTTCGTTTGCAAGAAATACCGTTTATATTCGTAGCCACGTGGGGCGATTGGAAAGTTTCTGTGGTGAACGCCTGGTTCGAATAAGAGTACATTAATCAATTAAACGCAAGGCGCTTCACATGCTATTGAGATTATTGTATCTATATGAGCCTTGCTCTGGGAAAACTGGGCTTATTGTATATACGTAAAGTGTCATCCAAGATAAGCCTTTGCTGTTAGCACACGCTTATAAGGGACGACACTTTCCGCTTTAATGGTATTTTTCTTTAAAAGGAAGTCTCTTCTTAGCGAAAATCCAGTTAAGGAAGAAACTGTCGTCCCTGACCAGCCTGTGCGTACTGCACAAGCTAACGGTAATATGGGATGACACGTTACGCACATGAATTAAGCCACGAGGCTCATTGTGTAACTATACGATTAATAATCGTAATTATTTGACCGGTAAAGTGGCCATCAGAAACTATTCGTGCATTTTTTTAGGCATCTGCTCACTAGGGCTTGTGTATTCGTCTTTAATCCACGAAATTTCGCATCATAAGCATTTGCGGACTATGGTTTTAAGCTCTCACCATGTGTGGAGATTGGAGAACGATTGTGGATTGTGGACGTTGTAACAGATAAGGCAGCAATGGGCGTCCCTATAGTAGGACAACGTCAGACTGCGGTGTCGCTCTAAACCTGCAAGAAAGGCGTAAACTTTTACCGGGAGTTCCTTACTCTTACACTGCATGTGCTCATTTGT
Organism: Dreissena rostriformis; assembly: GCA_007657795.1. NCBI lineage: Eukaryota > Metazoa > Mollusca > Bivalvia > Myida > Dreissenidae > Dreissena > Dreissena rostriformis. Next base: position 24,596 of record VMBQ01003188.1, read on the forward strand.
GGTTATCTGCCTGGTTATTGAAGTGTTAAACAGATGTTTTGCGAAAGCACTTCAATGGGCTTGATTACGTATTAAAATAATGTGCATGTTGATATTGACATGTGGTAATGCTAAAACGACTTTCAGGGCGTCGTTATTTTTTTATAAATAATATCAAATAATTCCGCAGCAATTTACTAAAGATATTTTAAACATTTATCCACTCAATATAACACAGGTATCTTTTATGGGACACTGTCTTACATTTATAAGAAAAGGATAGTTCTTTCTATGCAAGTGAGTTTTATTGTGTTGCAAAATTTCGGCCATATTCAAACTGGTCTCAGTAAAACCGGCAAATTCAAATCCGTCTCAGTCCAAATCGGTCCCATTCAGATCGGCCCGGTCAAACCGGTCTCAGTGAAAACTGGTTCCAAATCAAACGAGTCTCCGTCAAAATCGGTCCCATTTTACATGCTTAAGTCAAGATATCCCAAAAAGATGGAAACACAGTCCGGTAAAACTGGCTCCACTTGTGTTCAAGGGACAAATTGCTAGTAGACAGTGAATGAAATGTATCCAGTCCCTTATCGTTTATTAGAATGAAACGCTCTAAGTTTTAAAAGAAATGGCAGTCAAACAGTCAAATAGAAAACTCACCCATTGTATCATAGACTTGCAACTTTACTCGGTCTCCTTCTGACGTCGTGAAAATCTTGTCGACGCATTGCAGATGCTGTTGGGAGATTGGACTGTTTCGCATCGGCGCGGGCTTTGACAGGAAGTCTTCCCCGAGCATGCGCCGTAGCAGCGTCGTCTTGCCCACGTGACAATCGCCGATGATGACGCATTTGAAGACGTAGTTGTATTCTGAATTCATGTCGCTAAGTGAACATCGTGTTTATCTGAAACGAGCGCAGATGACAGCTTTTTAAGTATATGAGGTTCTGAGGCTTCATAATGTGAGGACCCGGAGTGTAACGTATGACGAATTTCGGAATTTTAGCTGCATTTTCCAGATATTTAGTTTATGCAGAAATATTTTTAATTTTGGCGTGGTCTTGTGCTTTTGGGGGGCCATCGAAGTACGCGAAGACAAATCCCACCTGTTGCTATGATATCCACCAACCAATACCAACATCTACTTTAGTATCACATTTACAATGCTAACATATGGACATAATCTTGAAAATAAGTCTCCGTATTTTGGACATTTTTAAGGTTGAATATTTTTTTTTCATGTTACATAACCAAAAAGGGATTAGGTAAGATGTGTTTCCAACGATTTTAATGATCAATTAATTTTCTAAAACTCAACAAATATTCCCCCAATATCATTAAACGTTGTTTGAAATAGGCTGGTATCAAACGAGACTAAAATCATACTTTTTAAATAAATATAAAATACAAGAAAAAAACATTATCTTGAAAACTCAATCACATGTTCTAGTTGTGTTGCATTCTTTAATCTCAATTTTTTGGTGATTCATCATGCACGCGTCTGATCACGTTTGGACGGGGATGCGTCATTATCACGTGAGACAGTGTGTGTCCCTTGAACAATACTTTATTGTTATTGACATAGCCATATCGGAACAGTTTTATTAAATTTGTTATCTTCTAGTTAGTAAAACCATAAGACAGGAATTTGGTTACACACAATTTGCACATTGGCTATTTATAGATCGGATAGTTGCATAGTTATGATCATTAATAGGATTTGGTGGCCATCTTGGAGGCCATCTTGAAAAAAACACTTTCCGGAGGTAGCATTTGTTTGGTGGTTGAAGGGGTATTTTTCATATATTGACCCTACTATACATCAAGAGATGTTACAAAGACAGTATAAGTCGGAAGTGTTTTATGTATGATATTTAAAGTCGATTATTTTGAAATTAGGCAGATAAAAATTGCATTAGTTCTTCAAAGCAGACAGACAAACATAACTCTGACGTAGAAAATACTTGTTCATACAAATCGAATCATAGAATCAACACTTTCACTCGCAGTTTAAAAGAAATAAGCTCGATGTGTTATAAAGAAATTATTTGGTTAATTGCATCTGAGGAAGGTAAACACTTAAACTGATTTCTTTCGGTGTCGGTCAGATTTTCATAGTATTATCCCTGGTATAATCCTGCATCCAACCAGTAAATTCAATATTATATACCAGTTAATAGATACTACTTGGTTGAACAAACATGTAATTAATACTTTACAAAATTTCAAAATCTTATCGCCTGTGTACCCTTGATTTATTTCACTTCTTCAAGTGGATATTAGAGATCCAGTGTACCCTTGATTTATTTCACTTCCTCAATTGGATATTAGAGATCCTGTCTTTATCGTAGTCAAGTATATGTTGGGTATATGTTTACAAGAATAAATTATGATTTATGCAATCTACCAAAAAAAGATAGTTGATTATACTTCCTGCTTTATTGAAATAGAGATCCGCGTTGCATTTTATCTCATAAGCAAAATAAAGTCAATCTTTATTGTGACAAGTCCATACACAAACTATACAACGCATGGGTCACGCTCTGAGAAAACGGAGTAAAATGCATGTGCGTAAAGTGTCGTCCCAGATTAGCCTGTGCAGTGCGCACAGGCTAATCAGTGACGACACTTTCCGCCTAAACTGAATTTTCGCCAAGAAAAGTTTTCTTTTAAAAAAAAATACAATAAAAGCGGAAAGTGTCGTTCCTGATTACCATAATAATATGTCTAACAACAATAACAGAAGTGAAAATTGTACAAATAAAGTGCCTACTTCTAATAATAATAATACGATACATTTGTATCAATGTGAAACGAAAAGGATGTATATATCAGGAACACGAAACATGTATAAACCAACACATTAATTAATGACCAAAATTTAATGGCATACACGTATATTATGAAAAATACTTTTTCATATGTTTGCCTGTGAAATATATATTATTATTTTTATCTCATTACTATATGTGACAAACGCTCGGAAGCTGTGTAACTTATAGAAGTGTACAAAGGTAATAATAACAGTATTGTTAAATAACCTTGCAAAATAAATAGTATACCGATTTCAACACACGTGTGCAAGTATAACTTCCAAAGTCTAGACCCATTATATATATACGCCACCCACATAAATACCGTAGTTTCTTTTGAAATAACATGATATTTGCATTTATGATATTCAGTTCAACTCAGGTCAAAGGAGAAAAATCTAATATTTCAGTGCAAAGAGGATAGTACAGGATGAAACCAAATGAAGCGAAACCAAGGCCACACGTACCGATTTAATGTAAACACAAACGCAGTTATCCAAAACATGTCAATATGAAAGCAACATTTGGCGCAAATTGGATTCTTTTTGGCCAGTTCATCTATCAACTGTGTCACGTTCGGCGAACATCGAACCTGCTATACGGTTTTGAACAAGCTTATATCTTTTATTCAAGACTTAATTATTTATTTTTTCATGATTTCTACGTTAAAAAATATCCTTAGTTGTATAATAATCCATTTATGAAAGTTAAGATAACATTTATACAGACATTTCTATAATAGTGTTTAAGATAACATCTATGTCGGTCAATAGCGATACATCGCTAACGTTATACTTGTTTTGTACTAACCGACTTTAAATAAAATTTGTATTTGTATGTGTGTATTTGTATAACCATCAACCATCAAATGTCACATGTAAATGTCAAGCTTGACAGAAATGTAACGGTTTTGAAAAGCGCATTCTACGTTATAAAACACATATGGACAATTACAGTAAGCAGGGACCTATTTGTTTGTATAGGTCCCTGCAGTAAGGTATATACCATACATTAATTTTACTTTAAGATATTATAAATATGCCAATATAAGTTATTACCTGTGACTTCGTTGGTATATTATCCAAGTCCGCTCTCTTAAAAATGCAAACAATTTCCAAAAATAAAATACTTAGTCTCAAATGCTGCGGTGTGCACAACTATATCGTAAACATCAATAAATGTATCACAACTGCAAAACTTCAAGGGTGAAAACATTTTATCATCGCATACTTATAAAAGGCGAGTGTCGACATCCATCAATCGATAATGTTTACTTGAAATTCGTACACAAAGACTGCACCCGAACTACAGGGATGTAGCTTATCGTATTTGCTTAAATACCTAGGTATGCATTTAAGATGTATACGGATGGCTGTCCGGTAAGCTCAGTGATTGGTACACGTACTTATCACCTAGACGATCAGGGTTCAATCTTTGCTTCCGGCGCATGTAAGTTTGGTTGGTGGTAAGTATACCGAACATGTAGGGTTTTCTCCGGGTACTCCGACCCCCCCCCCNAAAGACGGCACGACTCATTGATAAGAAACTTAATCCAAATCTCAATAGTGTAGCAGATCACACTTCGGACATTTTGTAATACACGACACAAACTAAGTAAATAAAGGTAAAACATACCTACACCAACAAGCTACGCACTTGGAAATCAAATCATGTTTTGGGCGCAACACGCACCTGGTTCTATAACCAGCGTCAGTTGAAATCGACACTAATATTCGTGTACATTAAAGCAATAGAAATTTCGAAATTTAACGCAATGGGTATTTAAGACAAAACTAGGCAATAGTATTATGTTGCCGCCCTAAAGTCATGATAAATGCTTAAATAAACAAAACAAATGATAAATATCTAGTTTTTGATAATTAAAAAGAAAAGTGAATCTCTAAATGATAAAATCTTCGTTTTGTCGTTTGATGATGCTGAACAGAGAAACGCCGTATGAAGCACGATAAATGAAAAAAATAAACGTCCGAATTACGGTTAAGAATCAAGAATTAAAAATCTTTTGAACAGAAATTTTAGGTTAAGGAAAACATGGTGAAAGTAAACTTTGTGTCATCACTTTATCAATACCGTTGTCTGGATGTGTATTTGGAAATTGTAGTAGAGACTACTGCCTTCGTTTGTTATAATCCTCCTATAACATGAATATTAAATTAGACTTATTGAAGGCCGTGGATGGGCAATGTTTGTTGAGATGAGATTGGGTGGGTATTTATATAAATATTATACACATTGATTGTGGGGATTATGTGAATAATTTCATTACAAGTATAATAGTATATCGCTGATATAACACATGTAATTCTTTACAGACAAATATTGTGGTATGAAACATAATAATGCCGAATTTTTGTATTATCAATATCCGATCTAAAGAATTTTTTCTTTTGTAAACATTCAAACTCGTATTAAATCGTGACACTTAATTATACCTTATTTAATCGTCGAACGTCCCGGTATTTATCTTGCTTCTTAGTCTATTCTTCATTATTATGCCTTACCAATATTTTAATGAATAAAGTTACACATGTTTGCCTGAACATGTCTTGCAAGCACAGTGTATAAGATCATTTGAATTGTACCATTCTGTTTCCTTGTAACGAGACCTTGGCGGGTACAATTTTCGTTTACTTTCAATAACATAGGCGTAAATACACAAAACACTAATACTAATTCATACAAATTGCGCTTTGTGCTCATGTGAGATAAAACACAAAAACAAATTTAGTGAACGTTTCACATGGTATTTTTTATAATAAAAGCATACCAACCAGTTTGTTTCAATTTCATCCCACTAGATTGGTACTCAAATATGTATGGTGCATGTTATCTAGAGATATTTTAGAAAACTGAGTATCGTTATCTATCTACTTTATAGTGTATATAAATACGTCAAACTGAGTTATTTAAAGGGTATTGGCAAGTCCATATACGCGTACCGATATGTGGCGATAACATAATACTATTGTCGAATCGACTTTGGCTAGTTTTGACTTAAATTTAGAAATACCAATCGCGTTTAGGTACACGACTATTAGTGTCACGTTCAATTCACGCGGGTAATAGAACCACTTGCTTGTTACACCCAAACCATTATTTGATGTTCAAGTGCGTAGCTGGCTGGTGTAGGTATTTTTTATTTACTTGGTTCGTGTCGTGTTTAACAAAATGTCCGAAGCGCGTTCTGACAAAATCTCGGGATTCGGATTTGTGTGTATCTTTGCGATGATCCATGCAGTCTTTATTTGCCCCCATTGCCAATCTGGTGTAATATGTGTTGTGTTCTGAGAAAACTTGGCATAATGCATGTGCGTAAAGTGTCGCCCCAGATTAGCCTGTGCAGTCCGCCTAAATTGGATTTTGTCTAAGAAGAGACTTTATTTAAACGAAAAATGTCATAAAATTGGAAATAGTCGTCCCTGATTAGCCTGTTCGGACTGCAATCTGGGATGACAATTTACGCACAAGCATTATGCCCAGTTTTCTAAGAACGCGACTCATAAACCCATGTGCAATGTGTATGGGCACACTGTTGTGGTAACAGTTTGATAAGGCGTGTAAGCTAATAATCTATAAACGACAAGTTTGGGCAACCACGCGCCCTATTATTGGTTTAGATTCTTGGGGACACACACAATGTATGCTTCACATTCAGTATTATTTTGCAAGTAAAGTCAGTGCCTTCATATTCCCTGGTAAGTTTAGGGTCCCCAAACGAATGTTTAGGTCTTATTTTTTCGCAATTTTATATTTTTATTATAAGATATAATTTACTCAAGCATCTGTATACAACCAATGTGTGTGTGTCTGTATTACAAGTTTTTAAATTGTTAGTTTTGAGATCCTCCCGCGCCTGATACTGCATTTCGTTTAAGGACGTGGAGTGCGTCCCTGCACTAAAACTTAATAAACATAATAGACTCGCGAAAATGGGTACGAATTTTGAATTGTTTTTGAAATTTCAAGCGATTTGGTTTTACTTAAATATATTCAATTTTGGTGTGGTCTTCTGCTGTGATGGAAGCCTAAGCATCCGGAGTGAACCCCTCCTGTCCGGTATAGTGACAACCAACCAAACTTACATGCGTCGGTGGCATAGATTGAACCCGGGTCGCAGGTGAGAAGCACGTGTACCAACCAGTGCGCTTATCGGACAGCCTTCCGTATACAACCTAAAGTATTACATACGCATTTAAGCAAACTACGATAAGCTACGCCCCTAAAGTTCGGGCAGTTTACGGACTTCAAGTGAATATTATCGATTGATGGATGTCAATATATATAGTTGTGCAAATCGCTGCATTTGGGACTAAGACATTTATTTTGGGAAATATTTTGAATTTTTTTAGAGAGCGGATTTAAATATACCAACGAAGCCACAGGTTGTAATTTGTATTTGCATATTGGTAAGTGTCTTATTTTATTTATATGGAAATTTAAACGGTTATTATTGCATATTCGAATTATTCGATTTATTATGCATTAACTTTATTAACAGAAATACAAAACCCTGTCAATTGAGAATTATCATTGAGTTGTGTCTAGACGGTTGAACCGCTATACTTGTGTGTTGTTGATAGTCAAACATGTCGTAATACACATCTTTTTTTGCCACGAAAATGATCAATTGCTTTGACCTTTATTTGAACTCGAAAAAGAAATTTAAACTATACATATTTTACTGAAAATACATATAGTCGTGACGTATTGCAGACATATAAGTACATGTAAAAGGATTGGGCACGCATGGGTAACATATTAATGCCAACACCAGCAGAGGGTCTTTTGTAATTTTAATATGAATACTATTCATTTCCATTAAAACACAATAAAGCAAAAGCAATAGCAAACCACAGAAAAAGAAGGACAAAAGAAAGAACATGACAAGTACAAATAAAAAATCATTTTTGTTTACTCACCTGACCCGCCCGATCGCTTTTGTGTATTCAAACAAAAATAATAACATGCAACAGTGCAGGATGCTCTAAGATGGAATTGATCCGTTACTAAATACTTGTGTGCGTTTAAAAGTTAAATAAACACCTTAACGTCAATAAAAAGCTTAACGCTATTTTCATACACAATGGTTATGTATTCCGAACAAGAGCATTTATTGGGTTGAAAGTACGAGTGTTTCTACAAATATGAAAAAGCTTTTCGCGAATGTGGGGAGCGTAACAGAAATGATGATTTGCATCATCAACATGAAAATCACAATTACAATTAGGTGCTTCTCATAGAGACGTGCTTTTACATCACTGCATTTGTTACTGATTATTGCATGTATCAGCTAATACAACATCACACAGCTCACAATTCTTTCTCCGCGTATGTAATATGCAGGCGTCAATGGTGTCTTATATTTCTGGTTAACCCATTTATGCCTAGCATCTAGAAAAAAGGCCTTGGTAAACAGCGTAGACCCAGATGAGGCGCCGCATGATGCGGCGTCTCATCAGGGTCTACGCTGTTTGCTTAAAGGAATTTCTGTAAGAAATATTCTAAATATAGAAATAAATATACTAGACATTCCTAATTTTGGAAATTAATTGATCCAATTTAGCAGGATGGGAGAGTCCACTTGGCATAAATGGGTTAATTCTGATTACAATTCTCTTGAGCATGTAAGTTGCGTGTACTAGAATCAAGTTCGTTCCATAAACGGACATCTGATGGTATAACAGAGTTTGAGTGCATTTCAGGACGCATAGTTAATGTGATAAGATTATCACCATTTTGTAACTGTTTCTTTGACTGATGTTGAAAAGTGATCAGAACGATACTCAAAGAGGACGCCATTTAAATGTTTATTAACAATAAGCAGTTTTTGAATGTAATATATTTATTCCAATGAAACACAGCAAACGTCAGAATGTATATTGTTTATTGAAAATCTGGTGGATCCACTCAAAGCTCTTGCTGCGTCAGATTGAAGTTTGTCAATATGATATTATTCGTAAATCGTACTTTTGCCCCAGCCAATTGATGCACATTCTAAAATAGGTGGTAAGTTAGATGAGTAAATTTAATAGTTCGCCGTTTTAACTTAAAATTAAACAGTCTCGTAGATCCGTCAATTTTGGATGCTTCACTAAATCTATTATCAACGTTGTTATGCCACCGGCTATCATGGCTTGATGAAAGACCTACGTTCCTGTGGGTGTCAACAAAAGCTAAAGTATTTTCATCTAATAGTATGTGTGGTTTTGGTATATCCGATAGTGAATAAAGATAAATTTTAGTTTGGTTGGGTTAAAAGTATCAAGCCATTGTTCGGTCCAGTTGTGAATATGCATCAAGTCGTTATTAAAGCCCCTTTTATACTAAAAAATCAACGGAAATTTCGTTAAGTATTTCGTAAATTAAAGTTACCCAATAAAAAATCAATGTTCCTTATAGCAATAGCCAAAATGTCAAAACCAGATGTGTTCTGGTAACATGGATGTTTGGAGATACAAAATGTTTTTTTTTTTTATTTATTTTCCGTGTCACATTTAATTCCATTTTAATTTCCCGCACTGATATCTATTCATACGACATACGAACACTAAAATGGTACCATGTTAGTGTTCGTGTGTCGTATGAATAGATATCGTTCCGGGAAATTAAAATGGAATTTGTTATGACACAAAAAAATAAAAACGAGTATTTTGTATCTACAATTATCCATGTTACCAGACCACATCTGGCGTTGAGATTGTAGCTATTGCTATAAGGAACACTGATTTTTTATTGGGTAACTTTATTCTACGAAATATTGTACGAAATTTTCGTTGATTTTTTAAGTATTAATGGGGCTTTAAGAGTTATTTCAAGAAAAAGAGAAAAAGGTTGTCATTTGACGCAACAAAAAAGAACTATCATTTCCAAACACATGTTAATTGTCATTATAATGAATTCATATTTATTATCCAAAAGGAAGAACGTATAATATCGACCCATTAAAACGTCGATTGATAAGCGGGTGTCAACAATTTCATTTTGATTCGTTACTTTATAGTAACATTTCAACATATCTAATAAATCGTGTAGCTTAATATTGTTGTGTATATTTTTCATCTCGCGTCACATGGCTTAGCGAATCTTCAACAAAGAATCCAATTTGCGTGAAATATTGATTTGTTATTTACATGGTTTGGATGATTGCGTTGCCTTGGTTTGCCTTGTTGTAACATTATATTAGGATGTGTGGCCTTGGTTTGCCTTTTTTAAATTATCGTAAAGATTTACTATCCATTGTGCACTGTAATCTTATATCCTTCTCCGTTTACCTGATTTAAACTTAACAGCAAAAGTAATTTCAAAAGAAACTAAGGGGTTTCACGCGGGTGGCTTTTTTTTAAATAAACGTCTCGGCTATTCTCGAACAAGTGTGTTGAAATCGATATACTTTTTTTTTTCGTAATATACATGCCATTAAATTTTGGTCATTAATTATTTTGTTGTTTTATAAATATGTATCGTATTTTTATAGTAGTAGTATTCCCTTCATGTATACAAGTATTACCTCTTTCATTATTGTTAGGCACATTATTGGGGTATTTATAGCACACTGTGCTCACCGACCGCACTGCACATACATTCGTTGTATAGTTTTTGTATGGACTTGCCAATAAAAAATTACTAACTTCAAGATAACAAATTCAATAAAACTGTTTTGAAATGGCTGTGTTAACAGCAATGAAGTATTTTTTTTCAATGTAAACACACTGTATCACGCGATTATTACGCATCCCGTAAAAACGTTAGCAAACCATAAAGTTGCGATTAAAAAATGCAACAAAAACTAGAACAGGTTATTGAGTTTGTATGTTTTTTCTTGCATAAAAGCCTAATGGATAAAGTATATGTTTAAGATTTGTTCGATACCAGCCTCTTACAAACAACGTTTAAAGATATTTTGAAATAAATTATCATTTAAATTGATCTTTATACACATCGTACAGGGGAGGGGGGATTAACCTGAAATACAAATATGTTTCGCTTTGAAAATGTCAAAAATACGGCATTGTATTTTTCAAGTTTACAGAAATATCGTTACAGAGGTGAAACTAAAGCTGTTGTATGTGTTGGTTGGTGGTCGTTTCGGATAAACACGATGTTCACTTAGCGACATGAATTCCAGTGAATACAACTACACCTTTAAATGCGTCATCATCGGCGATTGTCACGTGGGCAAAACGACGCAGCTACGGCGCATGCTCGGGGAGGACTTCCTGCCAAAGCCCGCGCCGATGCGAAACAGTCCGATCTCCCAACAGCATCTGCAATTCGTCGACAAGATTTTCACGACGTCCGAAGGAGACCGAGTGAAGTTGCAAGTCTATGATACAATGGGTGAGTTTAGGTTTGACTGTTCTCCATTTCTTTGAAAACTTCGAGAGTTTTATTCCAATGAACGTTAATGGAACGGCTAAATTCATTCGCGGTATACTTATATCTTGTCCTTTGAACACCAGTGGGGCCAGTTTTACCGGACTGTGTTTCCATCGTTTTGGCACGTCTTTTAATGAGACCGGTTTGACTGGGGATTGTCTGAATGGGACCGGTTTTAATGGGGCCGGTCAATATAAAAATTGTGCAACACAATAGAGAGAACAATCTTTCCTTTTCTCATGAAAGAAAGACGTTGTGCCATAAACATGCCTTTTTTAAGTTGAGTAGAAAAACGTACAAAAGATCTTTAGTTAATAGCTGCGAAACTATTTGATATTTTTTGTTTAACTATTTGATACTTGTTTAAACGACGCCATGAAATTTGTTTCGGCATTACCATGCAACTGTCAAGATCAATATGGTAATTATTTTCCTACGTCATCCGAACATTGAAGTGCATTCGCGAAACACCTGTTAAACACTTCAGTAACCATGCAGATAACCTGAAAGGAGCACCTGCATTGTAAGAGGAGTGCGGAATGGCCGCTAAAAGTTTACGCCTTTCTTGCAGGTTAAGAGCTACACCGCAGTCTCACGTTGTCCTACTATAGGGATGCACATTGTTGCCTTATCTGTTACAACGTCCACAATCCACAATCGTTCTCCAATCTACACACATGGTGAGAACTTAAAGTCAAAGTCCACAAATGATTATGATGCGTAATTCAGTGGAATAAAGACGCATATACAAGTCCGATGAAATCTTCATTTAGATTTATTCTGCTGTTAAACAAGTCTTCAACATACTCTTCTCAACAAGATGCATACGATAACTGTTAAATTCATAAAATATTCTATTACAATTATCAAACATAAGGCGGGAGGCATGACCATGTCGGGGCTGGCCCGTGATTTACAAGATAATGAATCCGATGTTTATCGCTCTCTGAATGTAGCCGAACTGCCCATATACAAAACTTACCCTCTTATTTACTAAAATTTGTCGAATGGTTGTCCCTGGTTTTGTATCTTCACAAACATACGTTTGCCTTAGATAAAGTAACTTTGTGACCCACAACAAATGTATGTTTTTTTTTAATGGCGATCATAATATGTTGTTATGAAATCGTTTATTTTTGGTAGTATGTAGCTTTAAAAACAAAAGCATTGGTAGCCGTTTGAGTCAAAGCGACGAAATCGAATTCAATTAATTAACAAGTTTATATACATTACAAAATCATAATAATTATTAATTATAGGTTATCAGACGTTCACAAATACCTGGGAAAGGAAAACAATTTCGTGAAGATTTTGGTCGGAATAAACAGTCGTGCGCCGAGTTTGCCGGAGAACGGGACCATATCCGGCATGCATACGGAATTCGTGGATGTCGAACCGATCACTGAAACGCCCACCGAGCTCGCGCAAGAGCACGGCGCTCTCACGTGCGAAGTTCAACTCTGCGATAAAACAGACGTGGAAACGTGTTTTCAAACGGCTATAGATTCGCTCGTGAAACGTTTTCGGGATGAGCGTGCACGAAACACTGAGTTGAAAAACGGTTCTATACATCTTACTGCCGACAGCAGTGCACAACAAGCTCATGTTGTTAAAACTCAGATTCGCGTTTAAAGCGGTTTAAACCCCACACACTTTGCATTGACCGTTCCCGTGTCAATGTCTGTGATGTATAAACACTAAAAGGCACTTCTAACGCACCACTTTTAAAAATGTAGTATCTCAAAAACCGGTCGAGGTATCAAATGGAGGATATATTTTCTTTTTATAAAGCTGCCTTAAAATCAATCATCCATGACGCTCTTAAACTTCTGGGTCATGTGCGGATGCGATTTCCTTGTGTTGAACGTGTACGTTCAAGTTCGCAAACTTTAATGATTTTCTTGTGCATGTTATGCTTTCATAAGGAATATTTGAACAAAAAACAAATGTGTAATATTTGATAATAAAGCATGTGTGTGAAATAAGACGATTGCAGCCGTGTATTCAAACACAGGCTTCTATCGCACGTATACAGGCGAAGATAAGATGAGATTGTGATGTAAAAAATGCGATGCAACCGTTATTTCATAACCATATAGCGAATGCATTTATGTATAGTTTGCACCAGTCTTAAAATATTGTTCACTGTGTGCTGAAAAATAAACATATTTTATTTTCTAAAAGTTCATTGCGTTTACTCGTGTTTCATTGAAGTATGAAATTTACATTGTACTCATTTTGAAATAGTACTTTTGTATAATGGATGTGTTATAATGTATTGCTGTACTTTCTTTCTGTGATGATTTTATGTACAAAGGTGCTGTGTACTCTATCACCATACTAGTATGTGATCAAATAAAATGTATACATGTGATTTTTGAAGCCATTAATACTAAAATAAATCACGGAAATTTGGTTAAGTATTTCGTAAAATAAAGTTACCCAATAACAAATCAGTGTTCCTTATAGCAATAGCTAAAAAATCTCAACGCCAGATGTGGTCTGGTAACATGGATGTTTGTAGATACAAAATGCTCGTTGTTATTTTTTGTGACATAAAAAATTCCATTTTAATTTACCCGCGACGATATCTATTTATACGAAACACGAACACTAACATGGTACCATTTTAGTGTTCGTATGTCGTAAAAATTAAAAACGAGCATTTTGTATCTACAAAAATCTATGTTACCAGAACACAGCTGGCTTTTATTTGAAAGTTTGGCTATTGCTATAAGGAACATTGATTTTTTATTGGGTAACTTTATTTTACGAAATACTTTACGAAATTTCCGTTGATTTTGAGTAGTTATGGGGCTATAACAAAGTTACCATGAAGGCACTGTTATAACACATTATTTATTTGTAACGTATTTTTTTGAACATTTGTATTATTGTATGATGTCTTATAAATAGTACAACGATATTGTTCCTTACTTCTAATCACAATAACATAGCGAACACGATACTTATTATAATCTTGATGTACTGGATTTGCCTGACAATCGAATTGCCCCAAAATCTTCGATATAATTTATTAAAGTCACGATATACACTCCAGCTAAAACGGCCAATTTATTGTTAATGAGTCTCGCTTTGGGAAAATGCGTGTTTGTAAAGTGTTGTCCCAGATTAGGGTGTACAGTCCGCAGACTATATAGACTGTACAAAGACTATATGAAGGGGAAAAATCAGGGTTCATGAAATGTACAGACAAGATCTTCATCGCAGACTTCTGGAAAAGAACAAAGCCGGAGCACGTTGAAGAATACATCGTTTGGAGACGTTGGCGATGGACAGGCCACACCCTTCGCAAGCATGCATCCAATACGAGAAGACAATCTCTCCGATAGATGCCTCAACGGAAGAGGATGAGAGAGCCACCTCAACCTCTGCGAAAGACAAAATAATCGTTCCGGACATGAGGTCCGATAACTTTTACAATTTACCGGACCTCACCAGATTTTACCGGACGTCGTTCTTCTTTAACAAAACAATAGAAAATACCTTTTCAATAGTTTATTTTTATTAGTATGACGTTCACAATGTTTCATAATTCTAAATACAATAAAAAAATAAATAATTAAACCCGTTCTATAAAAACATATGGTAAAACTTTCAATTAAAAGTGAAGAATGTTTTGTGATTTTTGTAAGCATTACAAGTAATTTTAAACAGCGAAATAAAATTAAAGTACAATAATCTATCGAAGTCAAATACACAACATAAACAACCAGTCCGTATTTTTATTACATATTCCTAGTTTCGTGTTCCTTTTTAACCAAAACAAAGTTATATTTAATTTTTCGTCGGAGAAGAGGTCCGACAGTTTCGGGAATAATACCGGACCTCAGCAAATTTTATCGGCTTTGTTCGAGGTCCGACGTCTTTCGCATGGGTTGCCACCTATTTGGACAGCTGTAGAGACTCGCCGAGAACCGAAACGCCTGGAGGACGCTCGTTTGCGGTCTATGTACTAGACGGGACCACATGCACAGATAAGATGATGCCATGCATTGTGTACAGAGCTCTAGTTATTTCGCGACGAATTTAATCAGATAACCTTATATTAAGATAAGTAATAAAACATTTAATTTAATATATCTCAGGTCTTTTCATTGTAAGTAAGTCATGCTTCAGTTTCTTTATCCGTACTCTTTGCGTTTGCGTTCTGATCATCGTTATCGAAAATGTCCATATTATAAATACATGTGGTCATTAAGTTTGACCGACTTTCTGCTGGTCAGATAAAGTTCACATATCACCGAGTGGTCATTTAATATCTGTCTAGACATAACATAAAACGGACACTGCACACATATTTTGAACTATTATTTGAACTGACTAAACTGACTAGACTTAAGATCTTGTCCTGCCGTCATAACAACACACGCTGGGGTGAACGATTCAAATATCCATTTTAGCTCGACTTTTCACCGAATAATCCAATTATACTACTCGGCCAATTGTCGGCGTCTGGGTTATTGTCTGGTTAAGGTCAACGTGAAACATTTATCCATGTGTTTTGTTTTTGGCCGGTGTTCTCTTGAAAGTTCACACTTCGCGGTCATTGTACTTGAAACATTCAGTTTAACGATTGTCTGCAAGTACGTGACGGTGTGTATGTACTTAAGATAATAAAATAAACCATATGTGTTCAGGGTCTTTGTAAACATTCACTGACCAATACCTGTTACAATGACCAGATTTTAGCAGGATTGTTACCCTATTTGTAATTAAACAATTCTGCTAAAAGGGATCTTTTCACGTTTTGGTAAATTGACAATATTGAACAAATAGTTTCAGATTTGCACATTTTCGTTGTAGTTATGATATCTGCGAGGAAACAGTAATACTGAATATTTACCATGCTCATAAATATCCATTATATGCATCTTTTGACGATTACAAAAAAACTGGACATTATAGAGCATTTCACACGCGAAACAATTGAATAAGGGTTATAATGTGATCGCTTTTTGTAACGGCATTTGAACATCGTGTAAGGTATAATTAAGTTGTCACAATTATATGCGAGTTTGAATGTAGACCAAAAAGATATCTTTTTAAACGCATTGATATTTAATGTCTCGGTATTGTTAGGTTTTAGACCACTGTATTCGTGTGTAATAAATTACAGGTGTTATATAAGGTATATACAAGTATATGTGTCATGTAATTATTCAAAATATTTCCGTAATGTATGTGTATTATATTTAAATAAATCCTGTCCAACACACACACCCCACATGTGTACTTCAATAAGTCTGATTTCATGACAGTTAATTAAACACTACAAAAGCCCAAATGGACACAGTAAGCATACATTGTTAATAAAGTCAATAGTTTATGATTATACAAAATAATTATACTTTTTGTTGCAAGAATTCATACAGGTATTATTAAATCTTGGGATATTACATTAATAACTATCGATATTATAAATGTAATTAAATATTTATAATGACGTCAAATTGTAATAAAACTACATGTACTTAATTACAGCAATATATCAAATAAACTCATTTAACATAAATAAGGTCTTCATATCATTATTGTAATGATAATACTACTTTGTACTAGCCCGAAATAACAAATGTTACATGTACATGTAATAGCAGGGGTCTGACAAACGACTGTAGTAGTCTGTTTGTTCAAACTATGTGCAAATAACTCAGCCACACAACGATATTTAAAAACGGATAACCTTATTTTTCCTTTCACTATGTTTTTCTGAAACATCAAATGCGGTTCACAACTTTTTAATTATTAACCATAATTCGGTTATTTATTTGAGCCTTTATTTCTTGTTATATATGTTTCTTTATTCAACATCAACATACGATTCAATGTAGATTGTAAATTTTAGAGATTATCTTGTCTATTCAAATCTCAAAACCACATATAAATCCTATTTTTTGTTTATTTAAGCATTTATCACGACTCTGTGGCGGTAACATTATACTATCGTCGAATCGATTTTGGCTAGTTTTGACTTAAATTTCGAAATACCACTTGCAATAAATTTACAAATACGAATTGCACGATGTACACTACCATAAGTGTCACGTTCAATTGACTCAGGTAATAGAACCACGTGCTTGTTACATCCAAGTCATAATTTGATTTCCAAGTGCGTAGCTGAATTGTGTATGTAGTTGTGTGCTTACTTTTCTTGGTTGGTGTCGCGTTTAACCCATTTATGCCTAGTGGACTCTCCCATCCTTCTAAATTGGATCAATTTATTTCAAACAAAAAATTAGGGATGCCTAGTATATTTTTTTCTATATTTAGAATATTTCTCACGGGAATTCCTTTAAGCAAACAGCGCAGACCCTGATGAGACGCCGCATTATGCAAAAATTGATACGAATTTTGATAAATGGCTGAATTTTCTAGCGATTTAGTTTTTCTTAAAGATGTTTTTGAGAGGTCTTATGTTGTGTGTGTGGGGAGGGGGGGGGACCGGAGTACCCGTAGGAAACCCCAGTTGTCAAGTATAGTGATCACAAATCAAACTCACATGCTAATGGAGCGGGAATCGGACCCTGGTCGCCTAGATGGGGAGCAAGTGTAACAACCTATGCGCATGCGGACAGTCATTCGTATACAACTTAAATAAATATACGTTTTCAAGCAAAATACGACCAGCTACGCTCCTGTAGGTCGGGTACAGTCTTTGTTTACGAATCTCAAGCAAACATTATCGATAGCTGGATGTCGACACTGGCCATCACTGTTGTAAGTATACGACGATAACACGTTTTCACCCTTGAAGTTTTATAGATGTGTAATTTGATGTTCTCGATACAATTGTGCACACCGCTGCAGTTTGGATTTTATTTGTGGAAATATTTTGCATTCATAAATTAGCGGACTTGGATAATACACCAACGAAGTAACAGGTTATAATTTATATTGGCGTATTTATAAGGTATACAAATAACATATTTTTTATTATATATGCCTTTCTGTTAATGTCCATGTGTGTTTATATTATGTAGAATGCGCTTTTCAAAACCATGTTTGATGGTTATCTTCAACACTATTATAGAAGTTGTCCCAATCAATGTTATCTTCACTTTCATAAATGGTTAATCAAACAACTAAGGTTATTTTTTAACTTAGAAATCATGAAAAAAAATCAGTAAGTTTAGAATTGAAATAAATGCTTGTTCACACCCGTATAGCAGTTCGACCTACGCGTTAAGGTTAGACGAACGCGACACAATTTAAAGATGAAGCGGCAACATACTTGCCAAAACGACAAACATACCCGCCAGGACGTCAACAGGGCTATATATGGTTAATTATGGCATCGGTGCCCTGTTTTCGTTCTTGCGGGTATATCTGGCGTCCTTTGGTCTGTTTTCGTTCTTGCGGGTATATCTGGTGCCCTGTTTTCGTTCTTGCGGGTATATCTGGTGCCCTGTTTTCGTTCTTGCGGGTAAATCTGGTGCCCTGATTTCGTTCTTGCGGGTATATCTGGCGTCCTTTAGTGTTTCCGTAATTGCGAGATAGAAAGTTGCAACACGACAATACGTGAAAGCGACAAAAAAGAGGCCTCCATACATGACCTGTCGCGTGTACACTCATATCCCTAACTCAACGCTCAAGGTCACACTCCTAAGATCAAAGTTTGTCATAACACATTTTTTTCGGACTGTTTGCCATTCATCATGGTATTAAAAGGTAACTGAAAACCTATGACAACGATGAACACTCGGCATTTCTTGGGTAATACCTGTTTTCGCTACCTCAAAGGCCAAGGTCACACTGAAAGGTCAAAGGTTAAATTTGGTTGTAAGACAGCTTGTCCAGGCTGTAACTTGTTAACTCATCAGTTTTTAAACAATTAACCAAAACATGACTTACATAAGGAGATTGCATGTCGCGCACCTGTCTCATAACATCAAAATCTAAAAAGTCAAAAGTCAAGGTCACACTCAGAGGTAGAGTCAAATTAAGCCATCGACATTTAGTGTTTGACATATGCGGAGTTTTGAGTCAAACGTAGAATGTGGGGGAAGTTTTGCCCTTTGGACATCTTGTTCTCTTACTAAGTTCATACCTTTTATAGGTTAAGTCTTCAACACTTGGTGTCTGGGAACTAAGGTAAGCGCATAAAGGCCATCATTGCCCTGTAGTTATTTCAATAGTTGCTTTTTTTACTCGGGATTTCGGCTGTGTACCGACACATATATAGGCATTTTAACGGTTTTAATAACAAATTCGAATTATTATGCATTTATTTTATGAACAGAACAATACGAACCAATGTCATTTGAGAATCATCGTCCATTTGTGTCGCATTCGTCAAACACGGACGCGTACGCAATCGCACATTCTCGGCCCTTTCCGTCAAACATCGGATAAGTATCGATTAATGATAATCTGCGAGGGGTATCGCTTTAGAGTTTCGTGGCATTTATTGGGCGTTTGTTAACAAATGTAAACGCTAAACGCGAACTGGGGAGAGTTAAAGAAATAATAATATGCCTCGCGTTCTGAGAAAACTGGACATAATGCGTGTGCGTAAAGTTTCGTCCCAGATTAGCCTGTGCAGTCCGCACAGGTTAATCAGGGACGACACTTTCCGCTTTTATGGAATTTTTCGTTTAAATGATGTCTCTTCTTAGCGAAAATCCAGTTAAGGCGGAAAGTGTCGTACTGCACAGGCTAATCTGGGACGACACTTTACGCACGTGCATTTTGCCCAGTTTTCTCAGAACACGACACATATAGACATTGTTGTGTGTTTATAGAGAAAACATTTTACTCAAAAGTGTGATATTGAGGCTGAAATAAACAGTTTCAAAAAGACAATACGGTGCATGTTATGTTCTTGAAATGATCTCATTCAGTATCAGGAGCATGAATCGAAATCATGTATAATAAGTATTGCGTTGGCCTTAATAGCGAAGATAACGTTTCTTCTGCAGAACGATTGAATAAAATAGCCGGTTGTTAAATAAATCAACGATTTATGGAGATATTTAAATGCGGTTTGAATGTCTTCCGAATAATAGAACGAATCATGGTAAAAATAAAACAATACCTGTGCACGTGTGCGCATATTCGAGTTCGCTTTAAAAAATAGTTATACTTAAAAATTGATCAATTGCTACTTTGTGAGAGGACTACCTTTTATATAACAAGATCGAATCAAGATATGAACTGTGTCTTGATACAAGGTATATCTCACTTATATACACTCGATTGTCCCACTTATGTGACAGACGTAATAAACACTTCGCTGTCGGTTATATAAACATCTAAATTGTGCAAAAACGGTTATTTTGTTAATTCCTTATGTAGATTTCACAGGCCATCAATTTTCGGGAACGCACAGATCATAAATGTATATTTGTAGCTTGTTAAAATTCAGTCGAAGGTTATAAGGTCGTTGATCAGACAAGACTTGGTATAGTGTAATATGTACATTAAGGTTGCGGTAAGTTATGTTTTGGTTTGTCCCATGCGAAAGTTATTCGCTGGTCTATTTTCAAGAACGTAATTGGAGCAGTAAACAGAAATCCAGTTAGTTTTATATATAATTGGAATCAGTACATGATTAGACGTCTACTTCCACTACTGACTTCCTAAAAAAGCTATAACTATATTGATTTATTCATGCGTCTTGCGAAAATGGGTCTTACGCTATATGCGACAGGTGTAGCTTCAGACCAGTGTGCGCGGTCGCGCAGTCTCGCTAAGGGCTACCCTGTCCACTATAAAGTCACGCAATGTTTCATAGTCTCATTAACGGACAGCGTAGCTCCTGGCATAAGACCCATTTTCGCTTGAAGCGGGTCGTATGTTTTCATTTCAAACACGAGCATCGCTTCCTCAGTCACTTGTTCACTAAACAACATTTGTATGAAAAATGCTTGCACACAAATTCAAACAATTGTTGATTAGTTGATACGAATAAGGAAAGAAAATACTACTTCACCGCATGTCGCTGCCTTCTCGATGTCATTAATTGATTTGCTTACACAACTATTACCTTTGGGATAATCTAATAAATAATTATGATGCCTCAAAAAAAGTTGAACTATTTTGTTTCTACATTGGGATTCAAACCTGGTACCATTGAACGCAACATCTGACGCTATACTACATAAGTTGAACTTATCTTCATGATTTTAACTATGTAAATAGTAGCAGTTTTTTTCTCCAAATTATCTACTATAAAAGCGTTACAACCGCTGTATCAATTGCATTGTTGTCCGGTTAGCGCAGTGGTTTGTATACGTGCCTAGACGACCTGGGTTCAATCCCCGTTCCCGGAAGCATGTGAGTTTGGTTTGTGGTAACCACACCGAACTGGTGGGTTTCCTGCAGGCATTCCGGCTTTCTCCACAGCATAAGAACCACACCAAAATAAAAATCTTTCAGTAACAACTCCAGTCGTCCCAACTTTCGTGAGTATAGAACGTTAATTAGGTATGAGAACGGGGACACACTATGGGTCCACACATAATACAGACTCGGGCGCGGGAGGACCTCATAAACTTCGAAATACACAGAACCATATATTAGTTTTATTATTCTTTGATTTCTGATGGAGATTCTCTGTTATAGAAAGGACATTGTTTCAATAATTTTTCACGGTCATAACTATCAATTCAATTGTTTAGATGTAATGTCAATATACTTTTTTTTAAATCTATTCTTATGTGAAGTTTGTCATTTTACCATACTCTGAACATCTCCTTATAGCTAGCGATCCTCAAGCTATTCGAACCCATTATGATTACTAATTTGACATCGTTTTTAGAGCAAGAATGTGGAATGTGGAATTTGGTATGCGCAGTCAGTCGTAAAAACACGACGTTAATTTGGCTTACTTTATCTACAATTATACCGCAACTACAATAAGGTGAGTTCATGGAGTGATTTTCATAGAGATGTTCTGCAGGTAGTGGTGTTTAGTATTGTGCGTTAAGTTTTGATTAAATTCACTTAAGGTATGGGAGTTGCGTGTATAAGAATCAAGTGTTTTTTTTTTCCATAAACGGTTAATTGATGGTAAAGCCGAGTTTGAGTAAAATTTCTAGACGGCTAGATAATGTGATAAGATGATCACCATTTCGTTA
The DNA here is from genome assembly GCA_007657795.1 of Dreissena rostriformis. Classification (NCBI taxonomy): domain Eukaryota; kingdom Metazoa; phylum Mollusca; class Bivalvia; order Myida; family Dreissenidae; genus Dreissena; species Dreissena rostriformis. The sequence continues at coordinate 46,887 of VMBQ01003188.1, forward strand.
ATGGAATGAAACATTGTCGTTGACTGATGTTGGAAAGCGATCAGAAAGATACTCAGGGAGTATGCCATATATATTTTTATCACATGCTATACCTTGTTTTCAATGTAATACAGACATTACGTATTTTTTTTATATTACACATGTGTTATACAACATTTTTAAGCGTTTTCATTGGCTAAAGAATCAATAACTAACCAATCGCATGGCTTTATTTTGGTGAAATGACGTCGTCAACATGAAATGACGTAAGGATAGTAAACAACTTTTAGATCTATCAGCATTTGTTTGGTCAATTAAGATGTATTTTATTTAGTTTAAAAGCATGTGATAAAAAAGATCTGACACTCGTTGTCATATCATACCATATTTTATTAAACTCGTCCAGGAAATTCGTTAGTAAGCTCGCCAAAGGCTCGCTTACTA
>VMBQ01003188.1:70429-103574 GCA_007657795.1 Dreissena rostriformis
GTAGTAGTAGTAGTAGTAGTAGTAGTAGTAGTAGTAGTAGTAGTAGAAGTAGTAGTAGTAGTAGTAGTAGTAGTAGTAGAAGTAGTAGTAGTAGTAGTAGTAGTAGTAGTAGCAGTACTAGTAGTAGTATTGGTTGTAGTAGTAGTAATAGTAGTAGTAGTAGTAGTTGCAGTTGTAGTTGTAGTAGTAGTAGTTTTTGTTGTTATAATTGTTGTTGTTGTTGTTGTCGTAGTAGTAGTAGTAGAAATAGTAGTATTAGTATAAGTAGTAGTTGTAGTTGTAGTTGTAGTAGTGGTAGTAGTACTAGTAGTAGCAGAAGAAGTATAAGTAGCAGTAGAAGCAGAAGTAGTAGTAGTAATAGTCATAGTAGTAGTAGCAGTAGTAGTAGTGGTTGTTGTGTTTAGTGTTGTGTTTATTGTTGTGTTATTGTTGTTGTGGTTTTTCTATTAAGCACGATACTATTATTATATATATTGTGCAATATTCTCATAGACTACTCTGGCTATAAATGTGCTGTATATGTTATGTATTGACCGGTTGTCGTATATGTAACAATAGAATCATTCAATATATATAATAAAAAAAAACGTAATATGCAGTGAAAATACGTGTAAGTATTTGAATGAAATACAATCGAAAACTATTTTATTTTAATGAGATGTTATATTTAATCCTCATGACATTTATTACAGAAAAATAAACCTTTGCGCCATTCCCCTCCAATTCGGATTATAAATATAAGTTATTTTACGTTAACGTGTTTGAATGACTCATTTTCCAGAAAAGGTGCCCTCGCCAGACCTAGTTATACATACGGGAGAGGATCCGGTCCGATTTGGTTGGGCAGGCTCCTTTGTACCGGCAATGAGACAGATGTGATGTCGTGTAAAACAGCAGCTTGGCCCATTGCCTTCTGCGGCCACGAAGATGACGCCGGTGTTGATTGTTTGTGTGAGTTGTGTATGCGTGATTACAGTGGTGTTGCTAGGAAGGAGTATATGAGATAGTGGTGTAAGTTGGCTTTAAAAACATACTTTATCAGTATGTTTGTTTTTGCCATATTGCCATTCCCTTTAAAATTTGCTTTTTAGTCACACTGAAACAAAACTAATAACAATGTAAACTAACAGTTATATTATAATTCTAAGAAACGTAGTTAATTGTTGGAATTTGAAAACGGATGTGTTTATTTTTACCTTCAGTGCCAACAACTGTGCGCCTGGTAGGAGGGCAATTTTCAAATGAGGGCCGGGTGGAGGTGTTTCAATTTGGGGCATGGGGTACAGTGTGCAATCATCGTTTTGACACTAAGAGCGCAGCTGTCGTTTGCAACATGCTCAACATGACGAGGTGAGTTAATAAGTAGCAGTACATATTGCTTCTTTCAGTTGTAAGTCGTGAATCGAGTTGTGGTCCACAAAGCTTCTTTGAATTAATATCTTACAAAAAACAATTATATGAGTATGAATCAAGAAAGCTTCTTTGAGTTGAAGTCCTTGAACATTATTCATGTTTCCATCAAATAACGAACAACTAAGAACATTCTCTAATAAACCTCGTCTTCATGTGAAACAAAATTCTGTACAATAACGTTCAATGACGTAGACTTATAAAGTATATGTTTCTTGTTGAGCCGTGTGTTCTTTTAGAGTCGTGGTTATAGATATCGCGTTAAAATTACGCGATAGAATGTTCCCACATTATGCAGTTGTTATGAAAAAAAGTTCTGACCATGTCACCATCGTTTTGCTTATCAAAAATGCGACAAAACATGTCAATATTGTAATTTATTAGAGCTCTTATAACATATTTCATGTTTTTAAATTGTTCACATAGTGTTCCTTAGATTATTTTTTTTATTATTATTTATGAGTATTTTCCATACTACATCGTCTGTTGACATTTTATCACAAGAAATAAACCTTAACTGCAATATCAGTTTTAAGTTTTTTTTTATAGTATGCAAAGTAAAATTGGAATAGCCAATCAGAATACACGGCTCAACAAAAAAAAACATTTTCAAAATGGCGGTTTGACACTATCGATAAAATCTATTATTTATTATTATTACAGAGGATTAACATTAAAAAAGCAACAAATATAAAGACAAAAGGTGAATAATTATGTTTATAATGATTCATAATTATATATGTATAAAATATTTGTGATGAAACCACTTTATTAAAATTACCCACGACTCAACAAGCATATTGCATATATATGATCTGTAGATAATGTTCATTTACCATACACAAAAATGTGTTTGTCAGTAAATTTATTGTTGATTTTTGGATTGATTTAGGTAAATATCCAACGTGAAATAGCAAAGTATTTAACTATGTCCCAATTTTGGTTCCCTCTGCTGCCTTCCTGATCCCTCTGCATATTTCGGAAAAAATCCTTTATTATGTGTGACGTTTATTTATTACTCTTGTTATTGTTTACCCCCTCCCGGAATAATGCTTAAATATAAATTCATTCAAAATTTACCAGCAATAAAAAAGAGCAAACCCAGATCAACACGCCGCTTTGCATGTTTGATAGCAACCTGTAATTTTCCTTAACCTAAATATAACTTGTTGTCACTTTAATTGTACATATTAATTACTAATTTTAATTATAATGAAAAATATATGCATGTGCAACATTGTCAAGTGTAATTGTTCTGACGTGTTACTTACGAGATACCGTAATTTTGCTGTTTACTTTAACAATTTTAATCAGTTCCGGAGCCCTGCCTAGATTCTACGGCCCTGGTACCGGCAACATCTGGCTTGATTACGTCCAGTGCACTGGCAATGAACCCAATATAGACCAATGTGAACACTACGCTTGGGGACGTAACGATTGTGGGCATGCTTCAGATGTGGGAGTATTGTGCGTCCCGGGTATGTTTATGTAATGTATTACTTGTTGTTGAGTACTCTCTAGATCTACAATTTGTCTCTTAGAATCCCAACTATAAGCTGCAGTAATCCATAGTGGGCATAACACATGCGCTATATAATTTATAAAACGCGTCGAAGAACAAGTCTTTGAGACTAGGCACATTGCGAATGAAACTACCGAGTGATCCTTTGCTAATGTCCTCGTATTACGGTGATAACCAACCTTTGTCCTCGAAGATGACCCCAAGGTTATTGAACTGGTTAACCAGTTCGAGCTCGCCCTCGACCATCTGCAAGTTACTCACCATGTGCCAACTCCTATACGAAATCTGGATAATATCTAAAACTAACCCAAAAACTAACCCTTGAGAGAGAAATAGAGAGAGGGAGAGAGAGAAAGAAAGACAGACATACAGAGAGAGAGAAAGAGAGAGAGAGAGAAAAGTAGAGAGAGAGAGAGAGAGAGATAAAGAGAGATAGAGAGAGAGAGAGAGAGAGAGAGAGAGAGAGAGAGAGACAGGGAATCACATATCTTATTTCTAAAGGTTTTGTTTGCCCAAGTGATTTTTATTTTGTTTCTTAATATGGCTTCAGGTTGGTATATTCAAAGGTCCATATTCCTTTCAAAATAAAAACTCTTCTGCTCTTCGGACTTTAATAATGTCAAATATATTCCGGCTGTAATATATTCTGCTTGCATCTATGACTATATTGTTTCAATTATTCCTGCAGTTAAGGTATTTTGCTTTACAGTTCATACTGCCCTTTGTTGTGAAACTGCTTATTCGTTCTAAATCGCTTATTTACCCGTTTAGAGCTAGCCACTCACGGTAATTAGCTGTTCGTTTGTTTTGTTTAATTGCATAAAACAACAGAGATAATATGCTAAAAGATTTTTCTGTGTTTTCCTTATTATCTAAATTGTAATGGGAACCTTTCCAAATATAATCTAATTTATTATTTTCTTAAACAGCATCATTTCACTGAACTACTTGCAAATTTTTAGGTAGGCTTTCCGTGCTTAAAAAAAATGATTTTTTTTAAACCCACCCCCACGCTCGGCTTTTGTCCAGTTTATTTGCACTGGGGTTTATGAAAGTTTCATAATTCATCCAGATTTCAAAATATGGGCATGCAGTTGGTGTGTACAGATGCAGAAAGGGTGTTTAAAGTTTAAATAAGATGAAATAAGTATTTTTTTAAAGACATTTTTTTTTATTATCTTGTTATCTATGGTAGAGCGCCATGAAATGTAAGTGGTTTCAGCCAAGTAGAAATTGGGTTGGTTAAAAACAAAGTGTCATAAAATTCAAAATAGCTTCATTTAAGTAATATTTCGAACTTAGTTTTTATAGATACACTATATACAGCAAAAATACCAAGAAATAGACAGATTTACCGTATACTTTTTGAAATAAAAATTAAAATGCAACATGCATGATTCGTATTTTCAGCAGTAAATCATCCAATTTAGCCATTACGTTGTTTTAATTTTAAAAATTGAAGACTGTGCATAAAAATTGCAACATATTTAACAACAAACATAGCTTATATCCTATATTAAATCAAATAACGTTAGAAAAGAATAAATCGCGTCGCAAAAAGTATGCGGTATCGGCAGGATTCGAACCTGCGCGGGAAGATCCCAAAATATTGACCATCGCCTTAACCACTGGGCCACGACAACTTGAAATTAGAAACTGCTACAATTAGATAACCATAAGTAAACAGATAAAAATCATTCTCGCGAAATCAAGTTTACATATTTTTTGTATTTTTCAGATGATATTTGGATCAAACTAAATATTTATTGTGAACATACTGTATTATATAGGAATTACGTAAACAAATATCAAAATTCGAAGTTTGAAAAAAAATATAATTCATCTTTCGGAAGTAACCGATCATTTACGATCATTGCCGATCTTCAAAGAAAACGCGGGAAATTATTATGGGTGCGCTACCTTAACGCGACAACATTCATGGGAAAAACCGCAAACGGAAAATTCTCCTAGCAAAGTCTACGAGTATTTGCCAGTTGATCAATAGTAACCATAAAATGCCCAGACCGTTTAATGCATAAATGACCATAATAGGCAGCTTTATTGGAAATCTTTTTTTCACCTATAGAACGTATTTCAGGAAATATACCGTCTCTCTACATCTCTAAATTACTGTTTCATTATATACCATGTACCGGTTAATTTTTACAAAATGTATTCTTTTGTGAACTGGTAATTTTGAAATATCTTATGGCGATGGTTACTTTTGACCTTTTTCTAATAACAAACAAAATATCTTTCTTCTTATTTTTTAAGAAAACGTCATTAATTAACCTCTCTGGCCAATTTGTTAAACACTTTGTACATAGACAACGAATGCTAGATTAAAGATCACTTCCTAACCAATATGTACTCTGGTCAGATCTTTTACACCCAATATTGCTGCTTCTTCCTGTAGGTGCGCGATGATGATCTGAAATATTAACTATATGATGCTATATTCTTTAATCTTTTTGTAAAACGAAGGGATGTAGTTGATGCGTGTTAGTAATTTCATTTCATCGTGCCTCAAAAAGTTGTAACTCTGTTGCTCTGGTCTGCTTCCTACCATTGAGTAATTAAATAGTAATTAAATTGAATGCGTTTTAATTCCCTTTTATTACTGTTTAATTTGAGTTGCAATGCTATGAGGTTAAATTTTATTTACACTTATATGTATCATGAATATTGCTGGGCCAAGTGTGAGGTTGAGCGCTCTATAACCGGTTAAAATCCCCATTGCTTAGCATTGACCGTTACATGGCGGTGACCCCAGCTTTATTCTACTATATGTATATGTTGTTTCGTTTTGTGCTGTAGTGTACCGTTTTGGCAATTGGTTCCTTGCCATAAATAAAGGACCACGAAGGTGTGTATGATAGAAATGCAATACTGCTGCAGCTTCTGGAGTTTCACTTCTTTATATTGAGTTATTGAACAAACATATTGGAAACCTATTGAAACTAATCTCTCACCACACGATAAAACAATAATGGCGGCTTAATTTCAAACAAGTATGCAGATTATGTACATTGTCTAGTATATTCGTAGCATTTGACTCAAAACCCAACATTTCAGAAGTGTATACTGATATACCTGTATATACGTTGATGCCTTTCGTATATATAGAACTGTTGATTTATAGCATAACTTAAAATGCCACGACTCTGGTTTAAATTTAAAATTTGAAGTTATTTAGCTACTTGTTTGATGAATTCATTTACGCTCGAATTACAGTCTTATACATTACAACTCTTGCTATGCTTCATCGTTTCAACAATCGATGCACTGAAAACTGTGTCTTTTTGACTATTGTTTTCCATAGCCCTGGTTTTCATACAGGCGATCGCGCATATTCACAAGAATCACGGTTGATCACATCTAACGAGTCAGTCATGCGGGATAATAATGTGTTCAATATTGTACAGGGATTAAATGTCGAGATCACCATCCGCATGTTTCTGTATTTAAAACTGATGCAAACGTATTAAAAGCGTTAAAACAATTTCAAAATTAATCACATTGCAACACCATCCACTTAGCTATTGAAATCATTAAAACAATACCTTATGAAAATGTGTGCACTTTACATACCTGATACGTAAGAAACAAAATACATTACATTCTTGACAACGGGTTGGACGTATTGCCGACATATATCTTGTTTTGCTTCAGTGTAGGCTCTGTAATTATGTTTATTTGAACTGGAAGGATCTCAAAATATTCAAGTTTAATCTTTAATATTTCTGTAGTTATTCATTTAAATCAATGTATGTCTGTTGATTTAAGTATTTGTAAATGTTATTTATGATTACTGTATATTCCGATATAGTGTATATTTTCTTAATATGCTCTCTATGGTCTAGAATAAATGTTTTTTTTGCAGAATCCCATATTCCAGTTCGTCTGGTGAATGGTACATCCACTAACAATGGACGACCAGAATTTTTCTACAACAACACGTGGAGTACACTCTGTGATAGCCATTTCACTATAGATGATGCTACAGTCGTTTGCAGAATGCTCGGGTTCCAAACGTAAAATAATTGTTATGATTTAGAGTGTTTTGTTATATTCATCAAGCGAAATGATGTTGTTTATTTTAATTGCATTCATTACTAAGACTTATTTGATATAATTATATTAATGGTATGGAGTTATATTGTAAGATTTAATATTTCCCAAACGGGCTGTTAAAAAATGGTTGTTTTGATCATTGTAACAGTCTGCCTTTCGATAAAAAAAGTTTTGTTTACTTTTTTAAATCGCCGGAAAATTTGATCGATCAAATAACCCGAAAGATTGACTTTTTCGGCCACGTAATTACATCAGCTGTAAACAATACACATGCATATACACGTACATCGTCAATGCTGCATGTGTTTCATAAATCGAGTGACAATGTATTATACTTTAACGATAATATAGAACAACACAAGATACAGCGACTCCATATAACACCATATAACTAAAAGTTCTTCTCCGTGACATGTTAAGATAATAATCAAGATACACGTCAAAGAAAGAACATTTGTGAATTCCATCGTAAATTCTGTAAAGAATATTGACACAAATCGGATGTGCGTGTATCTTATTGGTTGTTCAAAACTTTTGTCTTTACTGAATTACTTATTAGTGAAACTGTATAAATGTTTGTATTTCGCCAGTTTACAATCTTTCCCAATAATGGACAATATATTTCAATCACGACCTAGTTGCTTTTTCGTTCTTTGCATTTCAAGATTTAATTGCCACGTTTTCAAATTGACGCTCGATTTAGATCATCACATTCACAAAATCACCTAATGTAAATATTTTCAGATTTTTCATCAAAGCTAATTCGTTTTGCGAAATGTATTTTATTAAAAAAATAATTGACATACTATTTCAAATAAAAGCCGCTGTATAACGTGTTTAGTAATCACCTTTGCAAATCCTTCTGAGGTCACTAGTTGAACAAATAATTACACAATATGGCGAGTAAAGTTGGTGGACGAGGGGAAGATACATAATGGTGCGACTATATTTGCAAAATGTATAGGAGACCCTGTACCCATTGTGTCAATATAACCAGATACAGATAAGATCATTTAGGTGATTTTTGTGTAGTTGACATAGATGATAATATCGATGTGTTCTTTGTAAACTACAGCCTTAGGTTGACATGAAGACATACAATAACGAATGAATTAAGGGTTGGGAGTTTACACAGAAATGTGTATTATAATCACAGGGCTTGGAATCATGGAGGTTGGTGAAGAGAGTTTGTCAGCTGGCCAAAAGTTAACTATTAACTGGATTGTCATGATCCATTATCCTGTAAAAAAAAATGCAACTCTAAGCAAGGCCTTGAACAAGTATCCTTCTATCCACTCTTCATGCAAAGCGGTCAAATTATCCGTCTTTTGTTAAGTTGTATTTATTTGGACAATAACATACGGCAGAGATGGGCCGGACATCTATAATCGGCCCACTATAGACACAACGACCCGGTGGCCTATGTCACAAGGCCATTATGCGGTTAGGGACGATCATAGAAGTCTGCCATGTGCGATCGTTTATATTACATATCATCATTTTTTGTTCCTTAACTAAAATATATTACCAAACCAGCTTTATTTCGTTTTATGTCCATTTAATTGATTACGCAATTTATGACGTATCTTGTGTCAGGTATTTTCTTTACGACCATCCTTATTTCAGAGATAACAACTCGAACGCGGTTTATTCAACAATTTAATTCAAAACGAATCCAAGACCTATTTTTGAGTGTGTATTTGTCATGTATTATTTTAAACTTGGAATAAATCAATTGTTCCGACAAGTCATTTGATTTCAAAAATCGTGCTTTGGTCAGAATTTTGAGCGTTTCCAAACAATAGTGTAGATTAAAATAAATGTAGATACAAGAATTGAAGAACAGAAAACAGAAGTGCGTATCGTTGTAATTTTATTTTTATAAGAATTGGTATAAAGTTGTGATTGAGGTAAGCGACACGCTTTTTTACTAAAATTGTTTTATGACTCCTGTTAAATTTCACAGAGTGTCATAAATCTAATTAACAGTACATTTTCAGTTGAAATCGATATATGTTTAATCCAAATTGTAGGAAATATTACAGTATTATCATTTCCCAAGCATTAACTTTGTGTATTACCTTTGGCTAAAATTGAATGTTGACTCCTCTTCGTTCATCGTATGACGCGCTATCCAATTATTCTCATATATGAAAAATCGGCCCATGGACAGATATTATAATATTAGTCCGAAAGATGCAAATAACGGCCCGCACGCGACGTCAAAGTTTATTATTTGGTGTGACGATATTTTCTAATAACACAATACAATACGACATAGCTTGGCCGGACGTCTGTAATTGGCCCGTTGCCGATATGATGGCCCGATTTCGAATATGAGATATCACAATGCTACCGCGTACGCACGACTGTTATTCAGGATTCCAAACGTTTGGGCTCCAATATGGATAAACGCCTTTTGCGGATTTGTTTTGCAAGATGTTTTATGTTATATTTATTTTAAAATCAAAAGCAAATATAAGTAATGTTGACTCGACAGAAAATTATATTGCTGCGTTTTATTCAAATATAAGAATAGAAACGGTCGTTAAACTCATACAACTATGAGGTAAACTGGACAAAATAACAATGACTATGCGTAACGATATCTGGTGAATCAATTTATTTCTACTAAATATAGTTTTTACGAGAAAATGTAATTGGACGTTTCTTTGATAGAGGGAATTTCCTATTATGATTTATGTCATCAAATGTATATTTCAAAATAATGTATCACATCATAACAACTATATTGACCAAATAACACACATGAGTTGAATTAACCAATCTGTTCTTACATAGAATGGAATTTAGCAAACACGCGCTGTAACATGTCATCATTGTGTTATAAAACGTGATGTCACTTAATGTTTTACGTGTTATTGTCCCCTACTGGTTTCACCGGAGGGGACTTATGGTTTGCGCTCTGTCCGTCCGTCCGTCAGTCCGTCCGTCAGTCTGTCAGTCTGTCTGTCTGTCACACTTTTCTGGATCCTGCGATAACTTCAAAAGTTCTTCATATTTTTCATGAAACTTGAAACATGGACAGATGTCAATATGGAGATTATGCATGTCATTTCATTTTTTTCCAACGTCAAGAATTCTGGTTGCTATGGCAACAAATACGAAAANAAAAAAAAAAAAAAAAAAAAGCAATGGTGGAGCCGGTGGGGGACATCATTGCTTGGCAATAGCTTGTTAATTGTATTTTGCAAAGAAAGCGTAGATGGAATGTCATCGATATAAATATAAACAAGATTATTATATTCTGTATTTGCTGTAAGCTATTCGTGGTTATACTAGAGTCATATAATGCATTGCATTTAACCCATTTATGCCTAGTGGACACTCCCATTCTTCTAAATTGGATCAATTTATTTCCAAAACTAGGGATGTCTAGTATATGTATTTCTATATTTAGAATATTTCTTACAGACAGATTTCTCTAAGCAAACAGCGCAGACCCTGATGAGACGCCGCATCATGCGGCGTCTCATCTGGTTCTACGCTGTTTGCCAAGGCCTTTTTTCTAGACGCTAGGCATAAATGGGTTAAATCGCTCAATAAAAGCAATCTTATACTACTGCATTCAGACACAACAGATATCTCAGACCGCTTAGTCGACCCGCACGAGGCGAATTTGGACAGGGGACCGGCCGAATTCTGATTGGGGATATCAAATGTATCGGCTCAGAAACTAGCATTCTTCAGTGTCAACACAATGGCTGGTACAGCTATAACGGTACCAGCCATTACTGTCAACACGATGAAGATGTTGGTGTGTACTGCAACACAGGTACTCGGACTTTATTGTATTACTACAAAATATGTATGGTTTAACCCATTTGTGCCTAGCGTCTAGAAAAAAGACCTTGGCAAACAGCGTAGACCCAGATGAGACGCCGCATGATGCGGCGTCTCATCAGGGTCTGCGCTGTTTGCTTAAATAAATTTCTGTACGAAATATTCTAAATATAGAAATAAATATACTAGATACCCCCAATTTTGGAAATAAATTGATCCAATTTAGAAGGATGGGAGAGTCCACTGGGCATAAATGGGTTAATTTTACATGTGTGTTTGTTTGCTTTTTTGCTATGTTGGGAAACCGTTAAAGTGCCATAATACTTGTTCGCAATATATAATAACCTGATCCGCATTCGATAACATATTGCATACATCATCCCAATATGTTGACTATGCTCATTATTAAGATTGTTCTACTACAATCAAGTTTTAAGGAGTTATTGCCCATCGATTCAAATAGAACATTTTCGTTTTCAACGAATTTTTCGTTTTCCTAATATTCGGATTTGACGAAACTGTATATGGTGAATCCTCATAGAGAGGACATTTCCTTCCTGTCAGGTCGATCCTCTTCAACTGTATTTGGAGAATAAGGAGATAATTTACGAAAAGAGCATCAACTACAGCAGAAAATTGCACGCCCACTTCACCTGATATGATGTCATATATTTGGCCGAAAATAGATATCTAAGGCCGAAAATCAACATCTCTCATTGTTAATGTTTTGAAATCGTCCGCACATTAAACGTCGTAAGCAACATCCGATAGGTTTTAATTAATACGTTTATCAAATATTCAAAAAACGACAGAGAAGCGCTGACAGTTGTTGTAGACAGGTAATACAATAATAATAATAATAATCAGGGCAAGCTGGGCCGGGAGGCAAAGTCGGCTTAATATCGCAACATAGGTCCTTGAGTTGAAGCTACCGGTCCGACTTGCCGGGTGAATAATATATGTTTTTCCTTTGATTACAAAACTGACATTTTTCTTTTTCACTAGAAATCGAAAACTACCGATATGTTTTTCATGACAAATTGAATGCATAATCAATAAAATGGACCTGTATTTATGTCAGATTGTTGTGCTTGTTGTGGCCTCTTAATTTCAAGTTTGAAATGTAAAAATAATATTTCGTGTTTGCAACAGATTGTGGGAGTTATTGATCTTTCAGATTGTGGGGAGTGGTATAACAGTTCTACTTTGTTAACATATCAGACGATAATCTACAAAAACAATTCGACCACTTTCGGTTCCGAAGCTGTAATGACCTGCAAACCGGGCTACAATGTCGTCAACAAAAACAGCATACGATCTGAATCAGCTTTTTGTACAATGAACGGTACATGGAGTTCATCAACATATTCATCATGTGTTCTAACAGGTAACAATAATCTAAGAAAACAATAATGTCATCAACCGTAATCAGTACAATGCTAAAACAATTATTTAATTCTTTATGCCAATTAGAAGTCTGTTAAAGTATAATTAAACACGAGTGTTGTACTTGTGCCTTATTTACTCAATCAGCTAATTATCGATTAAAAACAAGTCATATAGAAACTGTTCATAAGTTGAGGAAATTGTATTAATGCCGACAATGTATGTGTGTATTTAGAATGCCGAGCATTAAATGATTTCGACAATCTTACTATCGAATTGTCGCCAAGTACGTCGATGTTAATTGTCAACACGACGGCAAGGTTTTCTTGTTCACCGGGAACAACGTTGATTGGTTACACAACAATCAAATGCATGCCAAACGGCAAATGGACTGGACCAGAGCCAAAATGTTTTGCATGTAAGCGATAGTTTCACAAATATTCTGATGGTGTTTGTTGTTTTAAGTTCGCAAAACTGAACGATAATGTTATCATGTTACCGATTAATATTTAATGTTGTTTTCAATGTCTATGCAAGAATTTGAGTATATTAATTTACGCAGATTTGTATAAAAAAAGTACATAAAGTATGAACACATTTGCATGTCCTTGGTAATGTGCATTTATATCTTTTATGTAATATGTTATAGTTTGACTTCTTTATTTTGATTATATATTTTGTTTTGTTTCATATAAAAGTGTTAAAATGTATCGATTTATTTTATTTCGTAAAAAAATGCTATTTGATTGCGTCAGAAACGTTTAAATGTCAAAGTATATGCAAGAAAAATGCAAGAAGTGTATTTTCTTTTCTTTTTATTTAGTGCAAACGACTGCAAAAAACTGTTCGATCAATGTGGATACGAAACACAGAACTTGGAAAGAAACTCAAGCGGGGACGATCGCTGTTGAAGATTGTCCAATTGGTAAAACAATGTACTCAAGTAACATCTATACTCCAAAACATATTGTTATTAATCTGAAATGTTGACTACAATATACAACTCTTACATACAAATAAAGTTAAACGTTTGATTCTCTGTTTCGTTTTTTTCGCATTTGCTATACTTTTGTTATAATACAGGTTAGAACATTGTAAATAATACAATAATGATCTTTGTTTTACTATTGTGGACTAAAGAATTTAACAAATGCAATATATTTTACCCATTTATGAAATATAAAACACTTTTGAAGGATATTCCGGGGTGGTAAGTCGGCAATGCAGCGAGGAAGGCAACTGGCTCAACCCTTTCTACAACTGCATATCAAAAATCGTTGCTAAATTAATGGCGACAGTAAGTGAACAAGTTATATTATTAATGATCACGGTCTGTACCTGGATAATTCTAACATAGTTCTTGACAAAGAGGCGAAGTATGCAACCAACTGTTGTTTTAGGAATTGTCATCATTGCTTTATGATTATCTTCTTGCATAGCATTTCAGCTCATTGAAATAAAAAAACACTGGTTAACGTAATTTAGTGCTTCTATATTCTTCCAATATAGTTCCATTCCTTTGTTAAAGCCACACACCTTATTTGGCATAGTAAATTTAAGTATAAATAAGAAACATATTTTATCTATGCCAATTAGAATATATCTGGTGGTTACAAGGTAGACATCCGTCTTTTTTGCGCTTTAAAACTTAAAAATAATCGCGTTTGTCGAAATGGACGTATAACATAGAAATCCTACTTTCGGTTTTAAAAGCGGTAATTCCCGATTGAAAAATAATAAATTACTTGCTAACTAGGCTAAAGATTTAATGAAAATTTTGCACATTTTCAAATTGCATCTTTATGTATTGATTAACATGTACTTTATTTCAAGGTGTGTGGCTGCGCTCTTTTTTGTTAAATGTTTCAATAGTTGTTTTACCCGCTTGTTTGCATTTAATAAAATAATATTCTTATAGCAATTTTATTTTTTTTTTGTTGACTTTATATCAATATGTTCACTGGGACATCGTATTATGCAACGATTGGGACAGTGTTCTTTATCAAATGGAATTGCAATTCATTGACAAGCAAACTAGGCTAAATCTAACAGTTTATTAGTCCATCATAGTCATTCAGCACACATATCGATATCGTAGGCAAAAACATAATAGTCGGTTATACATAAAGACAATACAACAAGGTTATACCGTCATAAGTTGGAACTGTGTTTGGTTCTTGGAACTTCGTTAGAATTACTTTATCTGTGTGCAGGCCGTGATAACGTATTTGAGCTAAACGTTTTAGTTGTATGTACGTTTAAAGTTTGTTTCATTTGACACCTTCATTGGAGTACTACATGAATTAATTAACTAATACATCTGTAGATGTTGTGTTTTAACCCAACTCTTTTCTATTCATGCTTTTTCAAAACTGTCCTGAAATAGTTTACGTTACATTATTTAGATTTAGAACGATGGCGTTTGACTTAAGCATGTTTTTTTGAGCCAATATACATGATCAATCATGGTAATTGCCTTAGATAAATTGCAAAACAGTTACAGATGTTGCGGTTACACCGTACTTACATGGAACAAAAAGTTATATAGATTTTATTTTAGTGACTGTTTGAGAGGAAAAACTTGGCGAGAAGTTGACCGTTTTGTTTATTGTATGCACTTTCTCACATGTGACGTGTAAAGGAAGGAGTGTGATGCACGAGTTAATGCCTCACAGGTCTGAGAACATACGTCAACAAAATAAAAGTTATGATATATGTCATTTCTATTTATATCTTAAGTTCAGCTTAAATTACTATAAAACAAGCGTACGTCCATATTTAATTTTATGTAATTGTTATTACAACAATTTTAAGCAATTACGCCTCATTACCGCCTGGACCGTGACCTCAGTTGATACGCGGAAAAATAGTAATACGATAATAATAATTAATCGCGGAAGAATATTCGTCTTCCTTCTGAAACAAATAATTCTGTCGTATAAGAGTTTGCTGGTCGACCGATATGAACTCTTACAAACTGCTTAGTGTCTAGATAGGATTCGAATGGCTATGCAGGTCGAAAGCTCTTATGTATGTATGTGTTCATGGATTTTAATTAAAACTGAACTTAATCATTTTATTTATTTTGTATTAATCTTTTTGTTCATTTCTTATAGGAAAAACGACAAATGTTTGGTGGCCTGCTTGGATCTGGCGAACATCTCTAACTTTTGAATATGGTTCCCCTGCTTATGTTTTGTTTTTGCATAATGCACCTTTATGCCAAGTATAGTCATTCCCGTTATGACGAACACAAATAATAAATAAAGTCAATGACTTACGTGCTTTACTTTGTCTTTTTTTTCAAACATTTAAAGGTTGAGAGTATCAAACAATCACCGACTGCTGAGAAAATAGGGGAAAGTCTAGAACAGCTGGTAAATGTTACAAAACCTGCGAACGGATCATCCTACATCGGCGAACTTAACGCTATTACTGACATGTTAGATACTTTAGCAAGCGTCGGTAACATCATTGAAGTTACGGATAAGCAAGCTTATGTGAGATATTACCCCAAGTGATCAATTAAGTTCTTTTAATAATATATCATTTTTAATTAAGTAACTAGTTTTTTATAACTTCCTACTTTTATATTAAAAAATAACCATTGTTTAATGAATAATAAGTGTTATAACCACCTGAACATTTTAACATAAATATTAGATACATATTTTTTTATTAAATAGCTAAAAGCAACCGCAATACGTATGTTCATCATTAATGGTCGTTTCTGTGTTTATAGTCATTCTTTACCGCAACCAGTAACTTAATTGACACCGACAATACCGACTCATGGCAATCAGATGGAAGCAACTTTGAAAACGACGGGTCTCTAGACGGAAATAACACGGTAAGATGTGTTACCTGTAAATGTGTTAGTTGTTGTAACATTTGACAACTTGACATATGTGATTTAACCGCATTCATCGTCATGCAACAGTCAACAGTTATTAAATAAGTAAAAAAAAATAGTGTTCCGCTGCCATACAAGACGTTTAAGACTGCGATTGATGTCGAGTTGAACTGAGATAAGAATATCAATAACAACATTTACTTGAAGTTTTCGGACATTAAGATTTGAACACCCTCTTTTAGCCAAACTAATCATTTTTGCGACACTTACTTTTCCGCACAGCCAGATCGTCATTTGTAATAATATAAGACACTTACATTTCATGTAGTTGCATTTTATCTGAATTCTACTTAATTGTTTTCATCTGATGACACATCATTTTTACATTTTATAATACATGTTCGATAGTTTTATATAGGGACATATAGGAATTATTATGGTTATATACGGATTAATAATAATAACACAAACAGGAAAATTTTAACCAAAAGACAATTGGGTCTCATCGTAATTAAGAGCAAACAAGAGTTGTCGTTTGTTCGGGACGGTTTTATTTTTTGTATTATATGCAAATATATTTTGTTTATGTAAATGCTGTTTACAGTAAACTAATTAATAAATACACACAATCAGCTGTGTTTTGTTTGACGTAAAGTAGCGAATGCAATCGGAATAGTTCTCTCCGTTATTGTGTCTGCGTCTTATGTATCTAGCGCTTAAACCCCGATGTAATAACTCATCACAGTGAAGAAAAGAAATAAACAAAATTACTTTTGCAGAGTACGGGTACTTTCGGTGCAATGAAAGTTGTAAATGTGGTTGACAAGTACACGGACGTTTTATTGAATACCCTAGAAAACAACTCTGGGAGAAGTAAAACTATACAATCTGATAATCTAGGTAAACTTTTTATTTCTAGTAGTCGTGAGCATTTGAAATAAGTTAACATGTTTGTTGCACGTATGAGCGATAAAAACGTTTACATCGTGCTTGTGCTTACTTATTTTTATCATTTTCTAGTCGTACATGTCACAAAAATAAATACAACAGCAGCCGATTTGAAATTTCCAGAAGAGAAACTCGGAATTACAAGTTCCATTATTCTGCCGAAATCTTCATTAAATGGTAGGTACATAGTTATGTTGGAATAACATTGTTGTCACATTTTGAAATATAGAATGGTGATTCAAACACATTAAGATCATATCTGCAGAGTGTTTAGTAAACTATAAATATCAATAATTAATCGTTGTGTTTGTATTAATATTCATACTGATGCTATTTATACTAACGATGTGAATCAATTTCTGCAACTGAAGTTATATTACCTCTACTTAAAATATTCTATTGTTTCGTTCGTTTGTCTCTTCATTGACGATTTTAAATATATAATAATACCTTTAAAAACTTACATTATAGGATCAAAATCCATCTCAGCAGTTGTGTACAAAAATTTGACAGGAATCGTGTCATCAAAATCGAAAAATTGCAGGTATGTAAACCTATCTTAAAAGCAAGCTAAAAATTTAAACAAAAAGACAAAATGAGTAGAAATCCATAATTTCTGGAACATGTAATGTAGCTATATAAAACAAATACATACCTTTTTGCGTTCTAGTGACACCACCATCAATTCAGAGGTTGTTACTGTAACCTTAGATAATTGGGAGAAGAACGCGGACTTTGTCGTAGACATAACAATGGAGTACGCTCAGGTACGAGGATACTATATTGTCAAATAATTTGCATTTTTGTTTTGAAGGTGTGTATGTATGTTCCAGAATGATTTTAAAAAGGATTTCCATTAATATTTCAGAACCTCCATGCAGCCCTTATTTGTAGTTTTTGGAATGAAACCATGTATGTATTGCCCAACGCCGAAACGCCTTTGTATTACATGCAAACACTATCACCAATCACGTACATCGTGAAGCTGATTTTAGCAACTGTAAAATGTTTTTTTTTTTTATGTTTCTTATATATGTCTGTATGGGCATTTACATAACATTTATGTATATTATACCATACCGAATTTCACAAGCGTGCTTATTTGAAAATAAAAATAATGTGTTGGATATAATTTCAACGATTTGTTTGAAATATCTCAATGCATATTTTTTTTTACATCAAATATACTAGTTTCGCCTGGGACACCACCGGATGTCGGGTCCTTTCCTCCAAAGATTCTAGCGCAACATGTCGTTGTACGCACCTGACGAACTTTGCAATCCTCATGAGCCCAGTTATTCAGGTATTAACCCATTTATGCCTAGTGGACTCTCACATCCTTCTAAATTGAATCAATTTATTTCCAAAATTAGGGATGTCTAGTATATTTATTTCTATATTTAGAATATTTCTTACAAAAATTCCTTTAAGCAAATAGCGCAGACCCTGATGAGACGCCGCATCATGCGGCGTCTCATCTGGGTCTACGCTGTTTGCCAGGACCTTTTTCTAGACGCTAGGCATAAATGGGTTAATTCGTCATGACGATATATTGTTTTTTTTTCTTATCATTAACCGGTTTGATGTTGACGGTTATCTGCCATGTATTTCTATGGAAGTAAGTTAAAGAATTATGTTCGCCAAAAAATCATTGAAACAATGTAAATTTATTCGCAATTTTTATAAGTTAACTTACAGATTGAACCCAAACGCAAATAACAGTTTTTCTGTACAATTAACATATTCTTTCAGGTATATAAACAAACGGCGTGCTGCTGTCTTGTGTAACTTGTCTGTTGCTCTGTTCATGTCTTACATTATGTTTATCGGAGGCATCGACAAAACGGAAAACAAGGCAAGACTGCAAATACACTAACTATTGTTTCCTCGTTTGCTCTCTTGTCAGCGTACAAATAAATACTGTGTTAAATAGTAAACAAATCATTATAGTAAACACATTTTGTCTCAGTGTAGGGTTTTCATGACTATTTCATGTCAATTATTTGTGTTTTATTTTCAGATATTATGTAAAACGTTGGCGTCTCTATTGCATTACATCTACCTTGTTGTTTTCTCCCTTATGTTGGTGGAAGGTATCGACCTCGCCGTGTCTGTATTAAATATCATTAAAACCACATTGAAACTAAAATGGATGCTGACCGCAGCTTGGGGTAAACTTCTATACCACACTATAAAACATTGGATGCTTAACGTAATATATTGTATGTTGTTTTACTTTGAATCATTTTATGAAGGCTCATTTAAATGAACCTTAATTTATTTTTATTTATATATTTAAAAAACACTAAACAAATATCACAACATTTATCACAAATACATGTTTGACAGTTTAAAGCGTAAAACCTTTATTTTAATATAACAAAATATTGCTGTATACCTTACACGTTCAGTTTCCCCTGCTGTGATCGTTGGAATTACTCTTGGTGTAACCAAGACAGAAGGCTATGGAAATGAGCAATCGTAAGTAGTCCGCTATAGTGTGATCGTTTAGTGGTGAATTTCTGTTCGGAATGTTACTATAACTTTGAAAAGAAAATATACACATATAAATTTATTTCATTGTTCACTTCAGCTGCTGGTTGACAATTAAAGGAGGTGTTATCTGGGCCTTTGTTGGACCAGCACTTCTTGTCATTTTGGTATGTTTTGTATTATTATTTTTGCACATTAAATCTTCATAACATGCAATCGATTATTAATCTCAATGGATTACTGCATTGGCTCATGTATTATTCGCAAATGGTTTCTTGGTAAGTCCACTTCATGTTGTTGTTGTGCTGTAGGTAAACTGTGTCACCATAGTGATTGCGATAAGGGCAACTCTTGGATTATATGCCAATGCAAGGAAGTCAACCGTTGAAAGATCAAAGTAATGCTTTCGTGTATTTACACTTATATTTTTCGCAGCAACATATTTTCTACTGCACTCTCTCTTCCAATCTAGCAGGTTAAAATGTATTACAATGTATGCTAAAGGCTTAGATGTGTCATCATTAAGAATAAGTCACGATGCATAACATTAAATGAAAAATAAAATATTTTAATAAGCAAAACATTTTGATAATTCAACAATTTATCATTATTAGCTTTAATAATGTTTAAAACAAACATGATGATTTCATCAATACAACAAAGTGTATTTTATAACAAATAACTTACAAAAGTCATTTCATGAACATGCACAGACAAATATTCAATTCATCTAAATGTATGAAGAAATACACGAATGCAGCCAAGCATTTAATAACTATTTTTGTGACAAAAGATCAGATCAAAAGAAAATATAAATTTAAACCAAGCGTTACGTGTACAATAGTATTTGTAATACAATAGCGGTTGTTTAATAATTTAGCATTTTCATGATAATTATTTATTTTATTAAGAACACACAAGTAAATTAAGTAGTTGTTTTCATATCATATTACAAATAAACACTATTATTCATCAAGGTCTGCAATATGGTGTCTAATAGTTCTACTGCCATTGATGGGGACAACTTGGATTCTAGGCGTTTTCTATCTGGATGAAAGCATGATCTGGATACAATATGCATTCGCTGTCTGCAACAGTCTGCAGGTACAAGATGAAAATCATTATCATCAGCACAATTTAATATCGAGCTGTATGTAAACACTTTATCAGATCGAAATAAATTTAGAAATTTATCATTTATGAAATAATATGTTTTCCATGATTGTTTTTGCTGACCCCGGGATATTCGACATTTCATTATGAAAGAAAAAATCATTATTCTGACACGTTTGCATTTTATTATTTTACAATTTTAAAGTTAATGTATGAGAATACTATTTTTAAATGTACGAAGATATTGCAAATTGAACTAGTTAAGTGAATATTCAAACTCAACTTTATCTAATTCGATTGTTATATGAATGCTATTTGGAATGTAAAGCGTTTGATGCTCCAATACTCGTGTGTTTGTAAAAGATTGTCAGACTAGTTAAATGAGTCATACTATACAAAGTGATATATTAATGGTAGTTTAAAATTGCATGTTGTATTTTTATAGGGTTTGGTGATTTTCTTGTCCAGGTGTGCCTTTGACAAAAGGGTAAATATTCACTAAAATGATGAAATGATACTATCGTTAATAAAATAATATCTATACAATTCCGTATAATTATTTCCTACTTTATCAAAATAATGACACTCTTCAAATGATATATGATGAGTTTTAAGCCTGTTATTATAAGAAAGAGATTTTGTTAAATGTAAAAAAATAACAGTAAAGGTTTGAAATGTTGTAGATTTGGAAGGCATTTAAAACAAAGCAACAAAGGTCGTCGACCGCGAGTAGAAATGACTTCAAATCTAGGAGCACATCAGTAACATCGGTAAGACCAAACATTCGTTTAATTGTATGACATTTTCAATGACGACGTTACACCAGCTCTAATTGCCATGCGCTGTATAAATAAAATGTTTATTCGGGATTGTTTAGAGTAAAATAGAATCATACACATGATGGTAAAGAGATTTAAAAACGCTAAATACAATCATATGAAATATGTCGCTTAAATATTATATCCATTTACAAGATCTGTTGACATCACACGATGGGTCACGTTACTTGTTATAATCTTAATTGATTGAGGAGGGTATCGAATTACACGCATTTTTGTTAAATATTATGTTTAATATAATTGTATTAAAACACTCCATCATAAATCTCTGGTTTAACGTGTAAATGCGTATATAATTGTTAGTTTATTGACATTTATTAATTAAATATAATTACCTCTCAAACGCTATGTCAAACACCGTTTGAGTTGTACAGCCTATGATTGCATACACAATGGCAGCGGTAAGACGCTGCAGAGGGGTTGCATCGAAAATTGATATCTGGTTGGTATCTGAAAATTGATATCTTATTGGTGTATACGCTCCTTTGATTTATAGCTTGCGAGTGGTCGCTTTGTAAAACGATGGCAACCTTGTTTTTCTGGCATTACCACGTAAATTGTTTTAACATACATTTATGGTAAATTTTGCATAATCTATGTGCCTTTTACAAATATTAATATCTATATAATGTAACCGTCATTAAATCAGGTGACTGAAATAAAATGGCTAGTACACTATAAAAGTGGAAGAAAAGTCGATCCCTCTGTCGTGGGACAGCACTTAATGTTTTGTTTTCAATTTAAGTAAAATCAAAGGAAAAATTAGTACATAGGCATAATTGAAATCATAAAGGAAATTGAAAATTTACAGTTAGAAGAAAGATTTAATCTTAATTGATTCGTATTAATCTTACAATTAAATGTATTCCAAAAAATCATCGAGTGCAACACATAGTTTCATTTGATGCAACAATGCCCAGAGTTTTATTGCTCGGAAGAGTTTTAATGCCATGATGATTATGAGATTGGGGATATAATTGAAGTTTTAAAATTTCAAGCATATAAACTCGATAGTATTTGTGTATAGGTGATGACGGAAAACAGCGAAGTAAACATGACCACACATGACACATATGAAGACAAAAACTACAACGGCCAATTTGATAATCAACAACAGCAAACTAAGACATAGTCTGAAAAAGAAGAAGTTTATTGCACCAGTGAACTGCTTGAAAGAAAGTAAGACGCGTGAACGGTGAACAGAGATTGAATTTGTTATATACGCTCTTAAGCATTTATTATACAATAACTACACTATTTATATGCACAAGCAATATACTATGGTTTATTCAAATAGTTATGCCATGTATAACCTTAATTAAGTGTACATACCTGGTTAAATTTTTTATGGAAGTTTCATCTGCAACCATTTAAGTGAACACTCATTCTGCTATTAATAATGCCCTCGAAAATTGTCTGATAACTCTTATATGAACGTGTAAACAAACAAAATTCCATACGAATCTTTATTCTGGATTATTTTATTTATTTCCGTTTCTGTCTGTTAAATGAATGTTTTTTTATATAATTAAAAATCCTGTATTGTTCTAACAGATATTTGGCGGAGCAAGTAAACTAATTAATTGTTTATTTTCCTAATTAAACATACCTTTATATGAGACTGCATATTAAATTCATTTAACACAATTTTCTTGTCTGGGTTATAAAACTGTTTTATTCATGCATTCCATAAGTTTGTCTTGAATTGTGGGACTCAGGTTACATGGGACTTTGAATTAAATTTAATTTCTCGGATTGATTATTTTTATAAATGTACATGCGACAAGATCGTTTAAATTATTTTTTTCATGTATTGACCGATTTGCAGGAATTATTATTATTATCGGTAAATATATTTATTGGTGACAATGTTCACATTTTATCTGAGTGCATTCATGCCATCAACTGCATAAATGTGTATGTGTATTAGGTATTGCACTCAATTTCAACGGCTTTTTGTCATTATTTTCCGCATTTAGTATCTTTCCGCGAAGTTTTTTTGAATTAGCTGCCTTATGTATGGGGTCATTGAAATAGTCTTTTGCAGTTCGCTATTGGTCATAAACGAAAAAGAACGCGAGTATAAATGTACACACTGTGAATTTTATTTAGCAAAAACACTGCATCTGCAATGCCTGGATTGAATTAATTTCAACGCCGGCCAATATGTAAACTCCTTGTTCGTCTGGCAGTGCGGGATTATATTACATGATATACTATCAGTGGGATATCATGAACTTCCATTAGCAGATATATTGTAACGCTTGGAGGTTCCGTGAACAAGAACCATAGCTCTTGCTTTCATAATTGCACGGTTATTCTGTTATTTTTTATATATTTTATCTTCTTTTGTTACAAATACCTTTCCCTTATTTATTTAATAATAAGTCTATACTAGATATGCCTTACTGGTTAAAACGACATGCGCTTGGTGTGTCGTGGGAATTGTTCAGACCATTTGTTATGTTTAATATGAGTTTTCGCATTTTTCAAAGGTATATCACGGTGATAAGTTAGACTACTGACACTTTTTCTTGTTCAGCTTGTGTACCAGTATAAATGCCGACGGCATGAGTGAATAACTTACAACTGCCGTTCGTTAATCAAAAGTAGGAGCGAAAATGGCCGTTGACTTTTGTCATGACAAAACCTCTCAAGAGTTTAGAGGCCGAGTCAGAAATCGTAGCCCACGATCCTCGCATTCTTCGTTCAACGTTATTAGAACGCAGCTGTAGCCAACCCGTTTCTTGAAAACGATTATGATGTTCCTCGATGTAAGGATTATATAATAAACAAATGACAAGACTTTTAGCACCCCGAACTGAAACCAGGAGTTCAGCTTCGCGAAATCGTGACAGCATAATGTTGGGTGTTTTCTTCGTTTACAGTATGGATGATGTTTGTTTGTTTTCCTTTTCTTTGCTAACATGTGTCAGAAAAGTGTTCTATCAAAATATTTGTAATTATATTATTAGTGTACCATCCCCATAATCTATATTTCTTTCTGACTAAAATTCTCATGTATTATATATAAAATTAGTAGATAGATGGAAGATGATGGAATTACTGTTTTTCTTTTTTATGTCCCCCAGTCTATACTGGGGGAAAATTTGTTTTTGCTCTGTCTGTTTGTTGGTTTGTTTGTTTGTTGGTTTGCACAAACTTTAACATTGGACATAACTTCTGCAATATTGAAGATAGCAACTTGATATTTGGCATGCATGTGTATCTCATGGAGCTGCACAGTTTGAGTGGTGAAAGGTCAAGGTCAAGGTCATCCTGCAAGGTCAAAGGTCAAATATATGGGTCAAAATCGCTCAAAAGGGGACATAGTGTTTCACAAACACATCACTTGTTGAATACGCAGTTATAATCTAAACAACTGTCTTGAAATTTGTATGTCATATCATTATTTATTTTGTCCATGTCAAAAAAACATGCTTACTTTCACAGTATATTCTTTTCAACTAGATTAAGTAACCCCACATATGTATATTATGTATCATCATTAGATAGTGTTCGTCTTGTGTGCATGGTGTACTTTTTGGTATGTTTAATTAAGCATTGAGTTAATAGTACCATTGATTTAGTAAGCTTTACTACTTAATCTTGGAAAGTACATATTGAAATGTCACCAGGATAACAAATATGCAAATACGTTTTAATATAAATCTTAAACAAGAACATTTAATGGCTAACGTGAAAAGAAATATATACTCGAAGAGAAAACTTGCAAGAAAAAGATAGGATTTTAACAAATGAAGTGTTTTTAAAGTGCACGATTAAGTGGCCTTAAAATAAGATTGATGGTGTATGTGACGATAAATGTAATAAATTTAAATTGCAACATTGTTGATTAAGGTAGTTTGTTTTAATATGTGATTTATTGTTTAGTACTAGCCAAATGAAGAAGTGAGCAATATAATGGCGTACCTGGCAACAAGAAGAGAGCTTGTGTTATGTTTTGAAAATAAATCAACGCACATATATTTTGTTTGCAAGATTTGCACTTTAATTTAATTTTAATTCAATAACTTTAACATGCAGTTTCAAATGTGATAAAATGGAACTTTAATTTTATAAGTAATAAGTTGATGTCGAACAAAAGTAATCCACGCTTAGGAGAGTACGAATAGATGCGGGATACTCAAATTGTTCGTCGCCCTCGTGATTGAATACGTTCACATCATCATTACTTGTTAATGTGAGTTTTTGAACAACAAGGCATTATTTAAATATTGGTGTTACCGATGCAGTGCAAGTGAATCCTCATCATTACTTATCTTTTCCTTCCCTCCCTCCCTCCCGCCCGAGAGATTGGTATGTTTTCTGGTTTTCATCGTACAATAAAAACACATTTGTGCTTATATATTCATTGTTTTACTTGTAAAACTTTATTTACTATCATAATGCATGTGTAATGCATGCATGCACATATATAAACCAAGCAAGTCTAACTTGATAAATAGCAATTTTTGTAAGAGGGAAATATGTAAATGAATGGTTCAGAAACAATGGGGGAGTATTTAGGATTGGAAACTTTGAATGTCTGATAATCTAATATTTTCGGTATCAGAAAATAAAAAAATTCGTAATAAAACCGTATTAATTCCATTGCCTGATTATTTAAATTCACAGTGGAATCGGCAAAAAAAAAACGACGAACGTATTTCAAACTATTTTAACTGCACGATAAAGTGTTAAATCATTCAGTTATATTCAAATGATTTGATAATGCGAAGAAGAAATATGGGAATAATATGACGATTATGTTGGTAATGTATGGATCTGTGGCAGATCCGTAGGTGATTCAAGCTCCTCAACCAGTACACCAGGAGCCGCCCCTATTGGAAGGTTAATATAATAGTTGAAACACAATTGAACGGAAGTGTATAAGATATTCAATACTTATGCGATAATTATCCAAATTTGCAGTTCTAGACGTCATAACAACAACAGATGAATACGATAGTTTTAAGAAAGCGCATGTGCTCTCAGAGTTTTTGCATATTAATGTATGTTATTTTATATTTAAACGCGATTACAAGCACAAACAGCGGTATAATTGTCCAATAGCGCCTACTACCTGACCGATACCACTTCGGAACTTTTCCTATGGCTCCCTGATTTAAGTCCTCTTCCGCTGAAACCGGAGAAGACCATAGGTTTTAACCCGGTCCGTCAGTCTGTCCGTCCGAATTTGGAGCCTTTTATAACTTAAAACGAAGCTATATTGAAATTCGGTAAGTAGATAGAGGGTCATATTGGGGATATGCATATTATTTAATTTAAAATGTTAGTTGAAACTCGGTATATGGATAAATATTCACTTGGGGAATTCAAGAAATCAGTTAAACCTGTCCAAAAAGTCTGGGTTCAG
Source organism: Dreissena rostriformis (assembly GCA_007657795.1). NCBI lineage: Eukaryota > Metazoa > Mollusca > Bivalvia > Myida > Dreissenidae > Dreissena > Dreissena rostriformis. Next base: position 97,252 of record VMBQ01003188.1, read on the forward strand.
CGATAAGTCACAAAGTACTTTAGCTAGGTGGATAAAACTTTTGTCATTTATTGGGGCACTCTAAGATATAAATTCAGCAGTTGTCTTCAACGTAGGTTTATGAAACTTGGTATGCGGATAGGGTGTCATATCAGAAATATGAAAGTCATTTAATACTTTTCGTCCGATAAAAATTGTGGCTGCTTTGGTTACAGAAATATAATAAAAATGGATCCTGTTATAACTCAAAAAGCACTAAACCTAGGTAAATGAAACTCGTGATGTGGACAGCTACTAGTATAGCTACCGTAAACCCATCGGCATGATAACACTGCGTTGATAAGGTCAACGAGTTTGATCATTATCGACTACTTTCTGTTCCCAATAGCTTCATAATAACTTTGAAATCAATATACATTTCTAAATATAACCTGTCCAACGAAGGACACGTTTTAGTTTTTTATTGAAAATTACGCAGTTTGAATTCGGAAACTCCGAGATCTACAATGAGACGCAATACCTGTATTTGTTTATATGAAGTTTGTTAAATAGGTCAGTATGCGTTCTAATCATGTACTTTAAGTTTAGGTCATATTATCGCGTGGTATGTTATAAATCCGTTATCAATAAATTGTCGAAAACAGCAATAAGTAATACAGACCTCGTAAATCTATTATTTATATATTTAAGTAACAAAAGGCGAAAACTAACACAATGGATTGGATATTGGCCACAAATCTGGCAAAGTTTGCTTACATATTTTGCTTTTGTTTTAATAAAGGTTAACACTGATTTGATATTTATTATGGTATTTGAAAACAGGTCTAGCAGTTCCACAAGACATCGATTTTGGAAATTAAACATGGACGAGTGTTTAACGTATTTTTTAAACCAGTTACTTACATTAATATGTTAGTTTTTTCAAATGCTTTCAGATTTAATGAAACAGTAGAGTCCGCGGTAATGCGATTTTCAAAGCGTCTTAATGATGTCATTTATATATTTATAAAAAAAACACTCAACAATACCAAATGTTTTCAATTACGAAAACAAAATACAAAACTGGCTTCAACATATTCAATGTATTCAGTCCTATTTCAGGTGTATATGCACGACGATGTGTTGACAAATGGAAAAAAAAACGTTAGTGTTGAATCTATTGGACAGCTTTCTGTTTCTTTAGTAGCAGTTCATAAATGCCCTTACTTAATGGTGGACAACAGTTTGTCCATTGTACTGGACTACTTATTCGATCAGTTGGTGAAAATGAGATTAAAGAACGGATACGTATGCTCGATAAGTGTACCATTGCTCGAGCCCTGTCTGCACTTAAAATACAAAAGCGTGACGATATTGATAGACTCTTTGTGGGAAGTCAACGTGAATACATAAATATGACCGACGTTCTACAGATATACAATTCATGCTTTTGTTTCGAACGCAGTTACATAGAAGAGAAGACAAGAACACCAGAAGCTTGGTTGGATTTAGACGACACACAGCTACAAGTAAAAATTACATGGCAGGCAATACATGTAACTTAACCCATTTATTCCTAGCGTCTAGAAAAAAGGCCTTGGCAAACAGCGTAGACCTAGATGAGACGCCGCATGATGCGGCGTCTCATCAGGGTCTGCGCTGTTTGCTTAAAGAAATTTCTGAAAGAAATATTCTAAATATAGAAATACATATACTAGACATCCCTAATTGGGGAAATAAATTTATCCAATTTAGAAGGATGGGAGAGTCCACTAGATATAAATGGGTTAAATGTAAGAAGATCAAAGATTCTCTTCAGAACAAAGACACTGGAACGAAGCGCGTGAAGTCAAATCACCAAACACGTACACGCCCATACAAACGATGCAGAATTCAAACGGCCAACAAAATGGATGTAAAGCAGTTAGTTACTTTCCAAATTGACTTTTTCTATTCCTTTTATAGATTCAAAATCAAAATAAGAAATTTAATAATTGACGATCACCAGTGTATAATTACACCCGTTTGATGACTCAATCGCCCTCGCAAACCATTACACAGATACAAGTACCGGCAAGAACCATGGGAATTGAGAAAAGTGATCCGTTCTCACCACTTATACAGCGACTAGATACAGTAATCCATAAACTGTCGGTCGCAACTTGATATGATCCAATCTGCGACTTGACCAAATTAACTTAAGAGTCAATGATATTGAGTCAAATTCAAGGACATGAACAGAACAGAACAGAGAGTTTATTTACGACTTAAGCATATACAGCTCATCGTCAAAATAACAATCAAGAAATTAATAAATAAACATGCGTCAAATGAAAAACAATTTTGTTAATGCATTTTAACTTATATATAAATTTAGTGAGAATGTAATATGTAAGATAAGGCTCTTAATTTTTTAACAAAGTTGAGTGAATGTTCAAACATCCGTTATTGATTGGGAATTATTTATGCAGCTCTAGATATCATATACAAAACACAAAGGGGGAAAAATCTTCTCTATATATTTTCGGCTCGAAGTTTAAATGCTTTAATACAGAAATTAGCAAGACGTATCAGTATAGATTTTCTGGTCTCATTTAATAATTGTAAAAATTTAAACATACTTGGTCTTCTTCTGTAAAAAACAGGAATAAGTGTATTTCTAAAATAATCATATAAAGGGCATATCAAAAACGTAATATCATGAACGTAGTAGAGAATTTAATTACCAAATTGTGGAAGAAATTATGAAACACAATTCCGAAATCGGAACCATCGTAATGACCGTAAAGCAAATTGAAGAGCAACACTAAAGATAAACACCGATTTCAAGCCCTATGTTACAGATTTCAAAAGTAAAAGCATTGGAGACCATTTTCTGTTGATGTTGTTGTTGTTTTTTGTATACGAGAGGTTCGAGATAGCGAAAACAGAGAAATAAACTCGGACTGTGTAAATAAGGAATTGCATCTTATTGTATCAGAAATAGAAAAAGATGGAGCAAAGTAAACCATTAAAATACACAGAGCACTTGTAACACGTTATTTACTTTCTAAAATACACTTGTAATCTTTTAATGTATACATTTAAACCAAACATATCTTATTTGATAAATATTTGTGTTCGTATGAGTTAAACTTGTAAATACATGTTTCAGAAAAATGGGTAGACAGATTTAGGGCTGGCAAGTTGTAATATCTGAGTATCTTAAATGTTTTTCTCTTGTTTATGTTTATTTCAGATCCAGAATACAATTACTATTGGAAATATGCTTAGAAAGAACATAACATGTCGTATAACAGATATAAACCTTGAGTATGGCATAGCGTTCACAAACGCGTAGCTTTCATTCACAGATGTACCAACTTTCAAACAATTTAAATTACAAGGCGAAGTATTATATGGTTCAGTTATATTCTCTAAGATAAGAATGATGAAAAGGGGGAAGACGGGAATGATATAACCATAATGATAATTATGATTATTGATAAATAATTAATAAAGCATCAGGTAAATATAGCTCCTCAACCAGAAATCCAGGAGCCTATGTGGTGTGATGTAATTGGTATTGTTAAAAGACAATTTAACCGTAATGTATAACGTGTGCAATACCTAATTGATACCTATATAAATCTGCAGTTATAGACCTAACATAAACACAATAATGAAATGTTTTATATTAAGAAATCGCATGTGCCACTAGTGTTTGCATGTGTGCCATCTCCTTCTTGAGCGCTTTCGCAAGCTCGTGCAGAGGTATTATAAATGGCCGTGTTATGAGAAAACTGGGCATAATGCATGTGCGTAAATTGTCATCCCAGATTAGCCTGTGCAGTCCGCACAGCCTAATCCGGGACGACACTTTCCGTCTAAACTGGATTTGCGCTAAGAAGAGACATCATTCAAACGAAAAATTCCATAAAATCGGAAAATGTCGTCCCTGATTAGCCTATGCGGACTGCACAGGCTAATCTGGGACGACAATTTACGCACATGCATTTTTCCCAGTTTTCTCAATACACGACACAATTGTGTCCAATAACGCGCGGACTATAGGTTTAATTCCGGACCGTCCGTCCGTGGATGCAACTTTTTATATTTTTATGAACAAAGGCACGACCACAGTTCGAGTATACCAAGCGACTATGACATAGCGGAAGGTTGCATGAGAACCGCTCTGTCATTATTTCGAATTAAGTCAAATTATGAATTATTTACGATAAACCCATATGTTGTTTCAGAAAAATGACATGTTTTTCCATGTATTTATTGATGAATCCATTCAATTGACGGACAGACCTATACAAAACAACTGACAATATTTGTACGAAAACAAAACATCTAATACTATGAGGTTCGAATACAATATGACCACGAAAATGGACTTGCGACTGTTAGACCAAGTTGGCCCATGGAAGCATGATTAGTGAATTCATGATGACATCGAGCAGCTCTATTCAAAAACCAATTTGAATCTGGCATCGGAGCAAGTTATGATAATGATCCCATTTAACATTTAAAAGTGCATTTTACCCATATGTTTTTTCCAACTTGCTATAATATTTCATTAACGAAACTATTTCAAGCATTACTTCGATTCACGATGAAAAACGAGTAGGCAATACTATTATTATATATAATAATATAATTTACTATAGCCTGTAGGGTTTAACTTTTCATTCCAATCTAAGGCTAATTAATGGAATGTAGAGATCACAATAACATTTTACAATACTAATAAACCATGAACTGAAAATCATTTAAAGAAATGAGATTTACTACAAACGCTTTCTCAAATATCTATATGAAATTATAAGCTTTAAAAAAGAAAAACAATAATCTTCAAGACTGAAATATTACCGATCTGAAATCAAGAACGTGTTACCGTATGAAAAGTTTATATTTGATACAGAATGAACTATTTTTTGCACACGTATACACACGTTAAAAATAGTGCCTCAAATAGATAAAAAATAAAACACAGTAATACATGTATGAGTCGCGTTCTGAGAAAACTGGACAAAATGCATGTGCGTAAAGTGTCATCCCAGATTAGCCTGTGCAGTCCGCACAGGTAATCAGGGACGACACTTTCCGTCTAAAACTGAATTTTCTCTAAGAAGAGACTTCATTTAAACGAAAAATTCCATAAAAGCGGAAATTGTCTCCCTGATTAGCCTGTGCGGACTGCACAGGCTAATCAATCTCTTGCACGACGGTAACATTGCATTCACCTCTGTGGTGGGCTCAGAACGGACTATTTTTATGAGAGCGTCTCATTCATGTCATGATCATTCCAAGCGTTCATCATGAAGGTTACAGTATACTAAACAATCCATTGCACAACGGTTACATTACATTCACTGCTTTCAAGAAAACCATCTATACAACATTATACAACTAGCAAAATAAGGTCCCCTTATTTGTTTGATAAATACAATAGAACTGACCGTCTCCTCTCTGTAAATACACGTTTGACGTCGAAGCAATGCCTAACGTCACTCAATGTGTTCATTTGTTTACATTTGTTTAGTGCGCGGAATGATTCCATCTGCGTAAATGGACAATAAAATAGTTCCAAAGAGTTGCATTAAAACTACCAAGTTTTTTGCACTGTGTATCGTATATTTAAAATACCTATTTCATTATTTAACGCCTTTGATCCTAAAAATCCAATCAAATATACTTTGAATGCGTTTGTTCGGTTTTGACAAGATTCATGCCACGATTCGTGGCAAGATGGCTGCTGAGTCCAACGCAGCAACCTCCGCGCAGAGATTTGACTGGAACCAGCATAGCTGGATCAAATCCCTGCCGTCACAACCAACCACGTGATGATAGCCGAGCCACGTGATGCAATATTTAATGTCTTACAGTTTCAACGGCATAGATAACAATGTGTATACGCTGAAGAAGAAAGTGCTGAGAATTGTTTCCTTTGTGAAAACAAAAGAGTTTTTCTTTTAACCGGGAAAAAAAAAGAACCATATTATACTGATCTAAAATCCGTGCCGTTATAACCAACCACGTCATGATAGCCGATCCACGTGGTGTCTTACAGTATCAACATTGTGTACACACGGGTCATCTATGTATAGAATGACAGTATCAACGGTTATTTTCAAATTTTTTAAAGGTTATTTTTACTTTTAAAATTTAGGTAATTTATTTTTTTATTATGAACCCATACTTATTCAATATTTTTATAATATAAAAGAAAATTACACTACTTTTCATAAAATAATACTTAAACAAAATAAAATAACATCCTACCGAATCTGGTAGGATTTTCTTGTGATGGCAGAGGTTGTATGTGAGAGAAAGGAACGACAACTCTGCATGGAGATTGAGATTATATGTTTGCTCGC
>VMBQ01003189.1:0-61149 GCA_007657795.1 Dreissena rostriformis
CTACTACTACTACTACTACTACTACTACTACTACTTACAACTACCACTACCACTACTACTACCACTACTACATACATTTCTATTTTATAAGACGAAAGGTGTATTTAAACAACAGGCAATCAAGTTAAAATTGTGCAAATAGTGATTTATGTTTGAAGACGACACACTATTTATTCTTGTATAATTCATTCCAATGTTTGAACACGTTTGCAGATGGTGATCACACTTGACAGTTCAATAGTTTGCGTACAGATTGAACTTCGCCACAAAGAGTGATTTTGCTGTATATATGTGCAATTCTTGATATGACGTTCGCACACATCAAGTTCTTTTTTTTTTTAAATACAAAATTTGAAATCAAGAAAACAGGTTATTTTAATTTATAGTTCGCTAATAATAAATGAAGCATATTTGTAGTATATGCCACATTAAGCAAACGTAATGGGTATGGGAAAAGAACACCGTTGTATGTTTAAAAAGTTTAATTTATTTCGCAGATTCGTTGAATTATAACTGAATTTGCCATTAAACCCTCGTTTGTTATTCTAAATCTATAATACTGGGATAGATAGCAATACACGAATTATACGGGATTAATAACGAGTCGATGTTTGACATTTAAGTGGTATTTACAGGATTCAAAAAGCGAATTCGCTTTTCAGATCTTTTCAAATTATATGCATAAGATGTTATTTTTTCCTGAGCCTTCAAACATAGAGCACTGAACCTCCAGCACTTATTTTCATCCAGGTCGATGGGAAACTCAGAACATATCGGCAAATAAAACATCAGTATGTGTGCGAAAATTACGTGACAACGTGCCTTCCGAAACACCTCGTTTATTGCGCAGATCAGAAATGGAACCTTGCCACTACGCATTGAAACCGGGTATGTAGGGTAACTAGCTCTTGAGTCGGACGGGTGAACGGTACAATTCTATTATAACAAGACCTTCGACCAATGCCGGGACTCAGATAATGTAGGTCTTTAGTATCATATCTTATGAATCTATTTTTCTAGAACAGTTTGGTTCCCAGCTAATGTTCATTGCAAAATAGTCTATTTTCAATACTGAAATTGCCCATGAGTCAAGGGCTAATTGAGTTGTAACACATATTTTACTGTGACATCTATCAAGAAGAACGAACCACTGAATATAGCCTGCTATAATTACAGAATAAGGTAATGTTTTCAATATCCAGTAATTGGTGAATGCTGTGAAATGCATCTGGCCAAAATGCCGATGGTATAAAGCTGATCGATAATCAAACCTTCTGAATTTAACGTCACCAGAAGTTATTAATATTATTACATATCGAATTTCATCGTGAAAAAATATTTGATATTTTTTTATTTATACATTTTATTACATTTGAGTGCCAAGGGTAAATGTTTTGTTACATAGTATCAAATCTTGTCAAACTAAACTTATCTTTACAAACTGCTAAGATGAAAATGTCCGACTCAAGGGAAAAATCGACTCAAGGGCGAGTTACCCTACTTAATATTTCATAATTTTAGTTTGATTTGAAATTGTATCTAATAATAATTATATGTATGCGCCACTAAAATAAAATATGAAACTACTACATAGATCATGTATACTATTTGGTTGACAAATCACCCAATTATTTTGTCACATGCGTTTTACTTAAGATACGCTTTGACAAATCCCCCAATTATTTTGTCACATACAATTTACTTTATTTACATGTTCTCACCTGCTTTCATTCACATGATCGATTGCTTTTATGTCGAGTTCAAATGTTAATTTAGACCTTGTTAATAAATCGGACGAATATACACGTATTAATTTGGTTATCGGTATGTATCAATTTTCAAAATTCTCATTGTTGTTAAATCCACAAAACATCGTCCTCATCATAGAAACACAAATTTAATAAACTAACAATATTACGAATACTCTGTATTCAGATGGACAACAATGGGGATACAAATGGAAACGCATAATCCGTGCATATTTCGGTAGAAGATAATAACGCACGCTTGCACAATCTAATTGGCTACTAGTACCGTATGATTTCAAATGTCAAATAATTTGACAAACAAAATATGACAAACAAAAAGGAGGAGCGGTTTTCAGGAATATTCGTGAACTTCTTATTTACACTCTGGATGTTTACGACATTGTAATCGTTCAGATGTTAATACGTTTGATGTCTGTTTAGCTGCAAAACAAGTTCCTGTTCACATTATTTATTGCGATGCAAAAATAATGCATGTGGACATATGTACTTTGACACACTTGTTTTCACGAAAAATCTGCGTATTCTTTGATATATAACATTCGTGATTGCCAGCTCATATCAGACTGAATAAAATTAAAGTTATTTGATGTGTGTTACCGCGCACCCTATAATGTGTTTTGTCTACATTTCATTTAAGTATGAAATCAATAATTCTGCCATACATCGTCTCTGGTGTGTGTACTCTCTGACCCAGAACATTTGGGTTTGGCATGAGCATGAACTCATTCAAGTGAATGTTTTTGAAACCGTCGCCTATGATTTACGTGGAGATAACCAAAAAAAATAATTATCATTTAATGATTTTGCTGATCTATTTTCGGTATTAAGAAGTATGATGCATCGAAAGAGGTGAATGAAATGATGTATGCGTTTCCCGTCTTCAATTCAATATATTATGTCAGGCATGAATATAACCCACATGAATGAAATACCTAGATTTTAATTAAAAATGGAAGCATTTTGATAGGTCGAATAAATGCTAATCACTGAAAAATGTGTTTTGTAATTATTAACATTTTTTACTGCAGCTTCCATGAAGGTAGTGTTTTAAACAACCAACGAAAAAGCCAGAAAAGGATTTGACGACTTAAAAAATATATATAATACACATATTATGTTGATGTATAGATAATACACATATTATGTTGATGTTAAGGTAATACACATATTATGTTGATCTATAGAGAAAACACTTGTTATGTTGATGTATAGATAATACACATAATATGTTGATGTATAGATAATACGTATATTGTGTTGAAGTTTAGATAATGCACATATTATGTTGATGTATAGATAATACATATATTATATTGATGTATATATACTACTCATATTATGTCAATGCATAGATAATACATATATTATGTTGATTTATAGATAATAACATATTAAGTTGATGTATTAAAAGCTTTGAAGAGCTCACTTAAGCGCCAGCTTCTTCACGAATATCAGGCGCTTAATATTGATTAATAAATTGTATACTTTTAAACATTAACATTTGCTTGTATGTAATAAGATATTTCAATATGGCTACATACTTTAAGTGCCAAAGTCTTTTTTGATGTTTGTGTTGAACTTTGCGTTCTCATTTAAGGCTACATTCAGGAGGACATGGATTATCGCAAGCATTTCCCAGATTCTTGAATTTGAGTGTCTATTTATTTAAAGGCGGAAGATTAAATCAAAACGCCTCTCTGATCTAATTGCTTATAACAAACATCTCATTCAATATATTGTAACGAATTTACCGCCTCACATGCTCTGTCAGGATAACTCGCGTTGGTATTATACCGTAAGTACGTATAAGTATAGCCGTTCGCCATAGCCTCTTTCGAGAAAAGTGACAAACGGGTATATACACGGGGGCCATCCCTGTCGTAATACAACGTATCGCACTGAAGTTCCCTTGGATTATTGTTGACCTCGATCCCGAGTTTCTTTCCCTAGGGTTCATCAACAACGAAGCCAAATAAACGTTTCAACAATTTAATACTTTGTTTGTTGTATAACTAACTTGCATATAGATTATATATTATGCCAAGCGGGCGTCCCTGAATATAAGTGGACACAATTGACGAGGAAGGACCGAGCCTATGCACCGGGATCTTCTTAACTGCAGCTATTACATTATTATATATTTATTGTACCGAAGCGTTAATTTTAAATAGTAAACGGAGGAGCTCTAATTTGTCTGTACATTCTATTGCCAATCCTGTTAATCTTATGTAATAATAATAAGTGTATGTAATGAATATACCGTGAGTTGCAGCTCTAAAAGGTGTCTTACGGAGATGTGAACTCCAGAAGAAGATGCTGAGACTGAGATCTTAGCCTGTATATATAGTTTCCGACTCAGTTACCGCGTGACAAAATGAACCAATGAAATCCTCGGCTTTTAACAACAAAGTGTGCTCAGGTCCATTCCTTAAATAATATAACACTCTAAACTCAACACATCATATACAGCTCTTTGGTTAAATGAACAGCTTTAACGAAAATCAGTATTTACAAATAATCAGCTGAACATAGATATTTGAAACAAACAATAGCCGAACTTAACAAATGGTAAGGCGTATGAATAGGTGAGCCAGTAAAGACTCCGCCCCATGAGAAATAACAACTGTTCATATAAATATTAACATTTCTATAATGCAACAAATGACTAGGCTGTATCTCGGCGAAGCATCCAAATACTCTCAAAGGATTACTGTTAAATTATGAAAACAATAATGTTAATACTGATTAGAAGCCGAGACCTAGCTTACAGACGAAAAATAGTTCGCGCCTGAACTTTAACATGGCGGTCAAATACAAAGACGCTGACTAACAATATCTTTTACTGATTAAAAGTAAACATTTAAAGTTATGCACCATAATGAGGATGAATATAATTACATTCACAAAATTAACTTCTGCAACTATTTAAAGTTTAAGTGTGTAGTATAACCTACGCGACATGAAATTGATAAACAAACGAACCGAGTTTAGTGTTTGACAAAACACAGTGACAGACTAACAAATGGCAATATTTGCTAAATAAAGGATATACGATGGTGATTTCTGGTGGATTCAGCTGGCTTCCTCCGTAGGCTATCCAGGTATTTTCTGTTGATGTGTTACGAATGTTTATAATGTTTACATTTTCACAATGTCACCTGTTTCCGGGAGTGATACAAATGTCAAGTAAGGAATCTTTCCTTACAATATCATACATTGATTGCCAGCCGCATATCCCTGTCTCTATTACTGAAGTTATGTCTGACGATTTTCATTTTAGACTAGCAATCGACCCTGAAGCTCGGGTATCGTAAAAGTAAAAATACAATTATAATTACCTGAAATCAGAATTTTAATAGATCATTAAAATTTTGTAAAAAGGCTATATGTTCATATTCTATTTCAGTCAATTAAGAAATTTACGAGCCCAAGAACGGAGATAAGGTCTCTAATTTTTATTACGTATTAACGCAAAACGGACATAACAGACGACACTTATGGGTAATTACAAACCATAGTTATAAAAGCAATAATTCTATTGAGTTTTTATCGCATATTTTGTATATACGATCGAACCTGGTTTGTTTGCTGTAAAGTTATATTTTTCTTTTCAATTAAATGATCGCTGTGATATAAAAAGGGACTACTACATGAATATGTTGAGTGGAATCTGAATGTGTGAAAGTTGAACGACTAAAGTGTTGGGCCCAGCATTAATCACGATTTATTTCTGTTATCGTCTTACTTCTTTTGGACCAAACAATAGTATATACTAACATCTATTTATTTCAAATAAAAAGGAAAAACATAAAGATCGAAACATTAAGAAACTTGTTAAGATTTCACTTATATGTCTCGCTCATTTCAACATCATTGTCTTTTTCTTAATCTACTCGGGTAAGAATACCAAACGTTCGCTTTAAAATGAACATCAAAGGAACATGTATAACGTGCAACGAGTAATCACTTCTGTATTACTTGACCTATCTCTTAAGTGTGAAACAGAAATCGCATTGCAGATTTCGAAATTTGATATAAGGATAATATCAAAACGAGAAGTAATCACGCCCCTGAACAAATCGGGCCATATTTGATAAGTTTTGATGGGATATAAGGATATTAAATAAATTAGAATGTTATCTTAGTGCGATTGAAGTTCGATTTAATTTATGAAAGCCTTTTTTGTCAGGTATCGTGCTTCATCTACCGAAATAAATCGCAAATATTTGTAATGTACGCTGCTCGATCGATCTTCGTGAAAGACACCATTTAATGATTCAAAGTTTCTGAAATCTTTTCAGAATATATATTCATAGGAGGCGTTGGTAGGCGTGCTCTTATCAGTCGTAATAAATGTTTTGAAAAACATATAGCTACCAAGTATACTATTTGGTTGTATAAAAAAATAAAATACTACTACTAAAAATGATAATAATAAAAGTCATAATTATCATCATCAGCAGCATTCTCATCATCAAACATGCAACAAACTGAACATTACACGCAATATAATGCGTACATACCTACATTAACATACAAGTAGAAACAACCTGCAAGTGCATTGTAATAAATATTTTGATATTGCGAAACCGTTCACATGCTATGGAATCTGTTTACAAAGTCGCATCGCTATTACAGTTGTACTATTTTGAATTACGCTCGACATACAAAAGCGATATACTGAAGGCTTTGGGGAAAGACACGTGCATAAGCCCGAGATGGGGCCGATGTAAAACATTAATCGGCCTGATACAAAATGTATAGTTTTTTTTTCATAGGCTCGAGATGTACAAAATGGCTCGACGTCACTGTATTAATCCGCCTGTGATTACAATTCTTTCATTTTATTACTCATATTCGTTGTATGGTCGTCAGTTTATAATCGTTCGGAAACTTTATGACATACATGTACATTTGAAGATATCCCAAATATAATGAGCTGAAAGGATCTGAATGGAGCATATCTATTCCTGTGCATCAAATGCTCGTTCACATACATGTTGATATGAGATAAAGGTATTTTTATGGCCATCAATGTAAAGTATTCTTGATAATAAATTATTAATAGTATTATTAAATCAATTTTATGAACACGATAATGATCAATTACATTGTGATATTACAGTTCTGTTTCACTGCACGAACCGTTTCGCCGAACCATTTGAATAATATCGGGTATAATCAAATAACGTTGCAATCATACTGCCTCTTATATACATATACTATTATTATGGTAGTAGTTGAAATGCACATTTTCTGCAATATTTTGTAAATTGCTTTATCATCAATATGTCTTCGCGGCATCAAATATTTTATCTGAAAAATAAAACTCCTTTTTTGACGATATCTTCATGTGATCGTTATGGTTTAGATGACGTTTTTACATGCGTAGTTTCTGTAATGGACTGTGTTAAATTGAACTGTTTCTGAAATTGCAGGACTCGTAAAAAAGGCATACATTTGTGTCACGGTTGTTTGTCAGAGACAGGTTTATGTGAATCGAAACTCATTGAACATTAATGCGTTGCACCGAACGGCTCTTTTGTAAATTAATAATTCAAGGACAGTCCCATCATTTATATGGAACGTATTGCACTTTCAAGTGATGGTTTGAATTGAGAGTTTTAGAAATTTATTGACAAAAATACACTCAACACACTGTATAATTGTACTTATGCTTTTACAAACATGATGACGACGATGATGACGACGACGATGGTGATAATATTGTTGATGATGGCGATGTTTTTGTTGTTTATAATGATGGCATGAATTACTACTCAGTCGAATCTACTGCTAATGATGATGATGGTGATGATGAAGAAGATGATGCCGATGATATTGCTGCTGTTGGTGGCGGTGGTGGTAGTGATGATAATGACGCTGACGACGACGACGAAAACGACGATGACAATGGTGATGGTGATGGTAATGATAACTAGAGCTTTGTCACTAAGGTGACGAATAACCCCACATGCCGGATTGACACAGAATACGCACTAAGTGACCCCGTGACCTAGTTTTTGAACCGGCATGACCCATATTCGAACTTTATCTAGACATTATCTAGATACAACTTTTGACCAAGTTTGGTGAAGATCAGATGAAAACAACTTGAGTTAGAGAGCGGACAACCAATACGGACCGACCGACCGACAGACAGACCGACCGACAGACAAGCTCTCTCCTATATACCCCCCTAAACTTCGTTTGTGGGGGTATAATGATTATGATAAGGATGATCAACTTGATGGTAATAAGGAAGTATTCGAAGTTGATGATGAAATTGGCTGATCATAATGATCCTTTGTAAGCTCGAATATTATGCTGGTTAGTTTTTAATATACATAATTACGCTACATAGAAGTTCTCAAAAGTACGTCACAAGCCAATCGTTCGTCAGTCGTGCTAAATATTTTAATTCGCCAACAATTATGGGAAGATATCAACTGCAGCTGTTAATCATTCAATGGGAGTCATTCATTGAAGAGCCGGCTTTACAAATAATTGCAATTTTTATTTGTTTATGCAAATGAGGCACCACATCTGACAAATGGTAATTCATAAATAAATCCAACTTCATTCGCACTAGAAGAACATTCTAAAAGAGTTTACATCTTAATTACCCATTAAAGCTGATACAAAAAGGCCCGATTGTTGAGTCGCGTGGTAACATCTCGCTTTGATACCATCTTAATATCAAATTTAATGTTTAAAGTATGCTGTTTGACTCTAAGAGATATGTCTTTTAATACAGAAATGATTAATCGTCGAATATATCTAATGTTTCTTTAATCTTAATATCAAAGCGAATCTTTGGTGTCTTCGTGGGACAAGATTTAGAAAAGCACAATGTTATTGAAATGAGTGAGACTGATAAGGGATCACTTTTAATGTTTCAATCTTAATTAAATATATTTGTGTGAATCTGTGTTTCAAGTACGTAGATCTGTTGGAAGAATACTGTACTAGTAAGACAAGTTTACTGCTTTTGCCAGGAGGAAGTAAGAAATGAACAATGTTGTCCATGCTTGACTCACAACTAGCGGGTTTAAAAATGTTTCACTAACGTTTATCTAACATCAGACAATCAAGTTAAAGGTTTGAAAATAGTGATTTTTGTTTAAAGACGACACAATATTTATTCTTTTATTATTCATTCCAATGTTTGAAAACGTTTGCAGATTGTGATCAAACTTGACAGTTCAATAGTTTGCGTACATATTGAACAGCCTCAAAGAGGACTTTCGCTGTATATATTTGCAATTCTCGATGGAAGGTTTGCACCCTTTCGCTGTATATATGTGCAATTCTCGATGGAACGTTTGCACCCTTTCGCTGTATATATGTGCAATTCTCGATCAAGTTCTTTTTTGAAATTAAAAACATGAAATCATGAGAACGGTTTATTTTAATATATAATTCGCAAATAATAAATGAAGCATATTTGTATTATATGCCACATTAAGCAAACGTAATGGGTATGGGAAACGAACACCGTTGTATGTTAAAAAAGTTTAATTTATTTCTCAGATTCGTTGAATTATAACTGACTTTGCCATTAAACCCTCGTTTGTTATTCAACATCTATAATACTGGGATAGATTACAATACACGAAGTATACGGGATTAATAAAGAGTCGATGTTTGACATTTAAGTGGCATTTACAGAGTTCAACAAGCGAATTCGCTTTTCAGATCTTTTCAAAATAACATGTATTAGGTGTTATTTTTTTCCAGAGCCATCATACATAGATCTTTCAAACTATTTTGTTGACAAATCACCCATTAATTTTGTCATATGCGTTTTACTTAAGTTACGCTTTGACAAATACCCCAATTATTTTGTCTCGTGCGTTTTACTTAAGTTACGTTTCGACAAGGCCCCCAATTATTTTGTCACATCCATTTTTCTTTATTTAAGCTTATGGAGGAGATGTGTTCTTACCTGCTTTCATTCACATGATCGATTGCTGTTATGTCGAGGTCAAATGTTAATTAAGTTAGTTATATTAATCGGACGAATAAAAATGTATTCATTTGTTTATGTATCAATTTTCAAATTTCTCATTGTTGTTAAATTTGTAAAACATCGTCATCACCATAGATACAAATAAAACAAAAATGAATAAACTGACAATATTATGAATACATGTACTCTGTTTTCAGATGAACATCAATGGAGATGACATCATCCGTGTCTATTTCGGTAGAAGATAATAACGCACGCTTGCACAATCTACTTGACTTCTAGTACCTTATGGTTTCAAATGTCACATTATTTGACAAACGAAAACGAGGAGCGGTTTACAGAAATGTTCGTGGACTAGAAATTTACACTCTGGCTGTTTACGACATTGTACTCGTTCAGATGTAAATAGGTTTAATCTCTGTTCGGTTGCAAAACAGTTACTGTTAAAATTATGTATTAATATGGGAAAGTAAAAACAATGCATGTGTTCATATGTATTTTGACACAAGTGCTGTGATAAAAAGTATTCGTAATCTTTGATAAATAGCATTCATGATTGTCGACTCATATCAGACGGAATAAAAAAAGTTATTTGACATAAGATACCACATACTTTATAATGCTGTGTTGTCTTCATTTCATTTAAGTTTGAAATCAGTATCACTTGTGTTCAACTCATTCTGTTCTACCTCGTCTAAGTTCTCTGTATTCTCTGACACAGAACATTTGGGTTTGACATGGCCATGAACACGTGCAAGTAATTGTTTTGGAAACCGTCGCTTATGATTCACATGGTGCTTATCCAAAAATAAACATTATATTTTTTTTGTTTTTACTAACCTATTACGGTATATTCTCTAGGCGTTTCACGCTTACAATGCAATATGCTCTTTCGGCCATGAATATAGCCCACATTTTGATTGAATAAAATACCTTGATTTTTTACCAATAAGTGAAGCATTTCGATTGGTCAATTAAATGCTTATAAAGGAAAAATGTGCTGTGTAAATATTGAAAATTGTTAACACAAATCTCTATGAAGGCAGTGTTTTAAACAACCGATTAAAAAGCGAGAAAGGATTCAACGACTTAAATGGTTAAGATAAAACAAATATTATATTGATGTATTTAAAGATTTGAGTTGCTCACTTAAGCGCCAGCATCTCCATGAACATCGGGCAAGTACAGTTTCAACATTAACATCTACTAGTATTTAATAATTTATTTTAATATGGCTAGATACTTCAAGTGCCAAAGTGTTTTTGATGTTTGTGTTGAACTTTGCATTCTCATTTTAAGGCTACATTCATGTTGACATGGATTATCGCAAGTATTCCCCAGATACTTCAAATTGAGGGTCTATTTATTTAAAAGCGGAAGATTAAATCAAAACGCCTCTCTGATGTGCCTACTTTCTAGTAACAAACAACCCATAAAATCATATATTGATTGCCAGCCGTATTTCATTGTCTCTATTACTGAAAGTTATGTCTGACGATTTTCAATGTAGACAAGCTATCGACTCTAAAGCGGCGATTGTAAAAGTAAAAATACAATTATAATTACCTGAAATTAGAATTTTAATAGCTCATTTCATTTTGTAAAAAGGCGATAGGTTCATATTATATTTCTGTTCATTAGGAAATTTACGAGCCCAAGATCGGAGATAAGGTCTCTAATTTTTATTACGTATAAACGCAAAACGACCATAACAGACAATACTTATTGGTAATTACAGACCATAGTTATAAAATCACGGATTCTATTGAGTTGTTATTGCATATTGTGTATAAATAATCGAACCTGATTTGTTTGCTGTAAAAAATATATGGCATGAATTAACTAAAGTTATATTTACTTTTCAATTATATGATCGCTGTGATATAAAAAGGGACTAATACGTGAATGTGGTGCTGATAGGAATTTGAATGTTTGAAGTTTGAACCCCTAAAGTGTTAGGCCCAGCATCAACCATGATTAATTTCTGTTATCGTCTATCTTCTTTCGGACCAACAATAGTATATTCTTACATCTATTTACTTAAAATAAAAAAAGAATAAAATAAAGATCGAAACATTAAGGAACTTGTTAAGATTTTCTTTATATGTCTCGCTCATTTCAACAGCATTGTATTTTTTTTAATCTACTCGGATACGAATACATAACTTTCGCTATGAAAAATGAACATCTAAGGAACATGTAATAAGTGCAACTAACAATCACTTATTTCTTACTTGACCTATCTCTAAAATGTCAAATAGATATCGCACTGCAGATTTCAAAATTTGATATTAATATAACCGGTACATCAAAACGAGAAGCAATCACGCCCCTGAAAAAATCGAACCATATTTTATCAGTTTTGATGGGATATTAGGATATTAAATCAATTAAAATGTTATCTTAGTGCGTTTGAAGTTCGATTAAATTTATGAAAGCCTTTTTTGTCAGGTATCGTGTCACATCTACCGAAAGCAAATATTTGTAATGAACGCTGCTCGATCATCGTGAAAGACACCATTTAAAAGATTCAAAGTTGCTTAAATCTTAATATCAGAATATAGATTGATAGATGGCGTTGGTAGGCGTAATATTATCAAGCGTAATGAACGTTCTTTAAAAACATAGAGCTACCAAGTATACTATTTGGGTGTATTAATAACAACAAAGATAATATGAAATATAATTATTAAAAAAATAAAAATAAAACACACAACAAACTGTTCATAACATGCAATATAATGGGTACATGCCAACATTAACATACGCGTAGAAACAACCTACAATTACCGTGTAATAAATATCAAAGCGAAAACGTTCACATGCTATTAAATCTATTTAAAAAAATCGCATCGCTATGACAGTTGCACTACTTTGAATTACGCGTGACATACAAAAGCGATAGACTGACGGCATTGGGGAAACACACGAAAATAAGCCCGAGATGTAAAAAAAATAATCGGCCTGAATTTCATAGGACAGAGATCGGAAGTACAACATAGCTCGATGTCGGCCCGACATTGCCATACTGCGGTTATTCCACCTTTATTTGCCCGAGTCGAAACACTTTCTACTGCTTTCACTTAACCCTGTTCTCAATTAAGGAGCTTAAATTATGTTAACATTCGATAATAGCTATATTACCTTATTTTCATAGAAACATGTTGTTTTGCAATTTCTAATAATAAATTTTCAATCGTTTTAACATGTTTGCCTATCATCAAAAAGCAAGCATGTGCATTTAGTTAAATTACATACATTTTCAAATTATAAGAAGGATTTCACAAGTTACAACAAAGCTCAAGAATACATTAAATAGACGATTATTCATTGCATTACCCTACGGTATAACACTCTTCTTATGAACTATTGTAGGGATCTATTGTCTAGAAATATTTCTGGAATTACCTGTCTGTACCTTTTTGATTTGATTATGACTAACAACGAAACATTGTCGATTCATCCTTTATCTAATATAAAAAATAATATATATTAAAGGTCATATGACTTTTTGTTTTTCATAGACCTTTGATTTTATTTTTAGCGAGTCTCAAGAAACTTCTGATTTTGACTTTTTTTCAGAAGCATTTTTTTTGGTGCAGACTGCATTTCCCAGTCATTTACGTTATGTACGACAGAAAAAAACATTATAGAGTAACTAATGACATACAGTAAATAATTTACTCCACATATCCATCTTATTACAAAATTTTCATTAAAATATATTAGAGTAATTGAACAAAATCGAACCGTGAAAATGTTTAGGGTAATGGGGCATGAACGTTTACCGTCCCTGTCTAAATCCGCCGATTACAATTCATTACTTATATGTGTCATATGGTCGTCAGTAAATAATCGTTCGAATACATGCATGAAATACATTTGAAAATATAATGAGCTGAAAGGATCTGAATGGAGCATATCTATTCCTGTACATCAAAATCTCGTTCACATAAATGTTGATATGAGATAAAGGTATTTTAATGGCCATCAATGTAAAGTATTCTTGACAATAAATTATCAATATTATTATTAAATCAATTTTATGAACTCGATAATGATCAATTAAGTTGGTTGTGTTTTTAAAGTTCTTTTTCACTGCACGAACCATGTCGAGGAACCATTTGAATAATGTCGGGTATCATCACATAACGTTGAAATAATAATAATGCCTCTAATTTAAAATACTTATTGTTGTGCAATATTTTGTCTTACGTTTGTCGATTGCTTTATCATTAATATGTCTTCATCGCATCAAAGATTTTATCCGAACAAATTAAACCTCCATTTTTTCCGATATCTTCATGTGATCGTTATTTGTTCCGTTCCGTTTTCACTCAGCATTCACACCACAAAGAAGGCTATAGAAAACATGAAAGCAGATGTCATCTTCTGCACGTAGAAGATCTATTATAGATGAACAGCACTGCTTACGCGACACGTACAGATATTGTTAAAGCAACATTTTGCAGCAACATATTTGCTAAATGTGATACACATGCTATTTTTATATACGAAAGGCCTTGACGAGATTACTTACGCGCCGGCTTCTTGTGTGATGTATATTGTGTCGTCATGGAGATGCAAGGAAAGGCTAAATAATGTACGCTCTAATCCGACATTAGTAAAATGTAATACACGATGATTGAATAATTGCGTTAAAGAATCAACAACAATATATTTCGTGATGTAGGACCAATTAAATTATCGCGAAAATTGTTATCTCTAGTTTAGGGTCAAGCATGGACAACATTGTTCATTTCTGGCATAGTTTTATGTCCTTCTGTCCAAAGTAGAAACCTTGTCTTACTAGTACAGTATTCTGCCAACAGATCTACGAACTTGAAACAAAGATTCACAAAGATATATATTAAAAAGATTGAAACATTTAGAGCATTGTTGAGTTTTCCTTTATCAGTCTCACTAATTTCAACAAGATTGTGCTTTTCTAAATCTTCTCCCACAAAGACACTAAAGACTCGCTTTGAAATTAAGATTAAAGAAGCATTCGTTAAATCCAACGAGTGATCTTTTCTGAACTAAAATACCTATATCTAAGAGTAAAACACCATTCTTCAACATTTAAATTTGATATTAAGATGGTATCAAAACGAGATGTAACCAAGCGACTGACTAATCGGGCCATTTGTATCCGCTTTAATGGGAAATTAAGATGTTAAATCTATTAGAATGTTCTTTAACCGCGAATGAAGTTCGATTTATTTATGAAAGGCCTTTTTGTTAGATATCGTGCCTCATCTACAAAAACATAAATCGCAAATATTTGTAATGACGGCTCTTCAATGAATGACACCCATTGAATGATTAAACGCTGCAGTTACTATCTTTCCATAATTGACGCATTAATATTCAGCACGACTGACGAACGACCGACTTTTGATATACTTTTGAAAGCTTCTATTTAGTGTTATTATGTTTATTAAAAACATACCAAGTATAATATTCGAGCTTAAAAAAGGATCATTATCATCAGCAATCGTCATCATAAACTTCGTCTACTTCCTTATTACCATCATGTTTATACTCATCATCATAGTCATAATTAGACTTATGATTGCCAGCTCATTCTGCTGTACCTCTACTCTGGTGTGTGTATTCCCTGACACAGAACATTGCCAGCTCATTTGCTGTAGCTCTACTCTGGTGTGTGTATTCTCTGACACAGAACATTGTCAGCTCATTCTGCTGTACCTCTACTCAGGTGTGTGTATTCTCTGACACAGAACATTGCCAGCTCATTCTGCTGTACCTCTACTCTGGTGTGTGTATTCTCTGACACAGAACATTAAGGTTTGGCATGAGCATTAACTCATTCAAGTGAATGTTTTGGAAACCGTCGCATATGATTCACGTGGAGATAACCGAAAAAATAAACATTGTAATATAATATATTTGCTTATCTATTATCGGTCTGTGAATTTGATGCATGGAAAAGGATAAATTAAAATTATCTGGGAGTGTCACGCCTTCAATTCACTATTTTATTTCAGCCATGAATATAACCCAGATTTTGATCGAATGCAATACATAGATTTTAACACAAGACAAGACAAGACAAATATTTAACCAATAAGTGAAGCGATTGGTCGATTAAATGCTTATACCATCACACGTCACTGTTATCGAATGCCGCAAATATTGACGTACCATGATAAAAGATATTAATAAGTGGATTTAATAACGTAAATGGAAATTTCCAAGAAAAATGTTTGTAAGAGGATACCCATATTTCTTTGATGTAGTTAAAGCTTTGATGAGCTCACTTAAGCGCCAGCTTCTTCACGAACATCCTGCGTTTTATATTGATTAGCAATTTTGTACACTTTAAACATTACCATTTACTGGTATTTAATAATGCATTTAATTATGGATGCACACTTTAAGTGCAAACGTTTTTATCATTTTTGTGTTGAACTTAGCGTTCTCATTTAAGGCTACATTCAGGAGGACATGGATTATTGCATATATTCCGTGGATTCTTCAAGCCGAGGGTTTATAAGTTTCAAAGAGGAATATACAATCAAAACTTCTCTTAGATTGTTTCTCAGGTGCGCTTCTGCCTAACTTCTAGTAACAAACAACCCATTCAATATATCAATTATTATTATCATACATTGATTGCCAGCCGTATATCTCTTTCTCTATTACTTAAAGTTATGTATGGCAATTTTCACTATAGGCGATCGCCTCTGTAGCTTATTGATTGTAATAGTAAAAATTCAATTTTAATTACCTGAAGTCAGAATTTTGATAGCTCATTAACATTTTGTAAAAAAAGCGATAGCGTTCATATTCTATTTTTGTTCATTATGATATTTACGAGCCCTAGTACAGAGATTAGGTCTCTCATTTGTTTAAGAGTAAAACGCAAAATGAACATAACAGACAATAATTTTGGGCAATTACAGATCATATTTATGAAAGCACGGATTGTTTTAGGTTAATATCGCAATTTTACGTGATCGAACCTGATGTGTGTGCTACCGGGTATAAAAAGTATTCTTACATGCATTAATTAATTATTTTTTCCCCTGTTTAAAAGCTTTTATTCACACACAATTTACAAAGACATGTTCATTCATACACTTAATTACCATATGTAATGTGTTTTCGCTATATTAATACAATCATTACTCAAGCTGAATTAGGATCATACTTCCTTCAACCTTTTTACCTTTTTTACTTTACTTAACTAATTATTTAAGAATATCACAATAATATTAAGTGATTCTTAAACAAGAAAATAATCAGATTTACAACAACGATGGGTACAGTGTTCAAAAAGATAAAACCTAGTTCATTTGCTAGTGTCATTTAAAATTGACCTTTTTAACAAAGTTTCATTTTACACTAAGAGTGCAGTTTACAACACAATCAAAACAAACTTTATGATCAATATGCAAACAGCATAGTAACACTTGATCATGTAAACACATTTTGCAAGTTTCATATATAATGCGAGTTAATAACAGTTATGTTTGTTATTCGTGCATTTATAGATTACATATTAATCTTATACCTTTCCAAAAAATTCCTTTATTTGATTCATTTGTTGTGTCTGCATATATATTTAAAGCTAATTTTAGGCTAGCCTTAAATCCCTGAAAATTTGGAATGACTTCTTTTTTTCTTTTGCATTCAAAAATGTACTTTTTAACTTCCATGAAAAGAATAAAGCATTTGTCATTTACGTTTGTATCACCAAGAAGGAACATTTTGTTGTTTATTACTATTTGTTTATTTGCGTTTTTAAGCTATCCGAGATATCTTGAATAAGTATTTTCACTGTGTTACAATCCCAGAATAAATGGATAATTGATTCTTCTGACATTTTGCAAAAAGTGCATGTTTTACTATCGGACAAGCCGACTTTAAAAGGAGTGAGTTTTTTCCCAATATTCTGTGGATAATCCTAGTTCGTAACCATTGAATATATGTATTATTCGTTTTTTTAAACACTTGTCCATGGACATTTTTCCATTGTATGGAAACCTCTCAAAGTATTCATTCAATTTTGTTTGGCATGTGGGGATTTCAGAGTTCCCTTTCAACATATTGTATAGTAACTTATTGAATGAATTCAGAATGATAGGTTTTATATAGGTCGACAAAATGGGAAATGAATGTACGTTATAATCTTTTAATTTTACATTTTGCACTGAGACAATGTATGTGGAAAGAACCTATTTTATACCTTCATAATGTAAAAAGTTTACCGGTTTATTCATTTTGGCTTGTAGCTCTTGCAGTGACACAATCTGCCCACTGCCTTTAATAATATCTTTAACAAATCGAATGCCATTATCATATCAATATTTCCAAAAAATGTATTTATTGTTGATTGTATTACATAGTATATTAAAATCTATTAACTTTCTAGCCAAGGATGTAAATTTGTTCTGGCCTTGAATAACTTTTTCTTATCCATGCTAATTTTAAACTTTTCATAAATGCATTTATGTCCACCATTTTGAGTCCCCCTTCATCAAAATCTTTTGTTATGACTTTTGCTTTGATTTTTGAAGGCCCTTGCCACACAAATGTGAGTAGTTTATCATTTAAAACCTTACAAATAGCCTCTTCGGGTTGTGGCAAAGAGACAAACAGGTGTATAAACATTGGGAGTATCAAGGTCTAAACAACAGTAATCCTACCTAAGGGAGTTAGATCTCTTCTGTTCCAATGTGCAATGATATTTTCTAATTTAACTAATTTGTCATTATAATTTAGCTCAATCATTTAAGGTAGATCAACATCAAAAGTTAAACCTTATAATTTAAATTGGGTACATCCCCACACTAGTTTCCACCTTGTTTTTATGGATCGTGTGCTGTATTTTAAGGCTACTATCCAGACAACATGAGTTTTTCAAAATTTACATTCAGGCCTGAATATTGTGAGAAGGAGTGCAACAATTGTAATGCAGTATTCAAGGTTTCTTTTGACCCGCCCATTAATAAATAGGTATCATCAGCAAATTGTGATATCTTGTATTCTTCATTGTCAATTGTTATTCCCTTCATTTGCCTACATGTTCTTATTTTAATAGCTAATATTTCTGCGCAAAGGATATATACATATGCTGAAATAGGGTCTCCCTGACGACAACCACGTCCTATTATAAAGAAGTCTGACAAAAACCCATTCAACTGGACCGCATATTATTAAAAAAAAGCGCTATCCAGTTCTTAAACATTGGCCCAAAGTTAAAAAAATCAAACACGTTTTTTTTTTATAAAACTGAATGATAAAGTATCGAGCGCTTTTTCGAAATCAATTAGCATCAATAGGCCAGGGATTTGGTTGCACTCAGTATAGCTCATAATATCATATAATAATAGTGTATTATCTCCCATGTACCTGCCTTTAATGAAACCAGTTTGGTTATTGTTTACTAATTTGTTTAAGGTTGACTTTAGTCTGTTAGCTATCGTTCCTGATGCTAGTTTATAAACTGTGTTCAAAAAGCAAATTGGTCTCCAATTTTTTTTAAAATTGTTTAGGCTTACCCTGCTTTGGAATACAGGTTATAATTCCCTGCTTTTGAGTTATTGAAAGTGACCCTATATTATATGAATAATTAATGCTTCTTACCACAAAGACACCTAATTTTTTCCATTTTTCCAAAAAAACTTTAAAGAAATTTGCAGAGAATCCATAGGAACCAGGACTTTTGTCATTTTTCATGTGTTTAAGCGTAACTGACACCTCTTGTAAGGAAAGAATACACTCTAACATGCCCGCCTCTAAATTTGTTAATTTGGACAATTCATCATTTTTAAATTCATTTTTGAGATCAGGGTTGGTTGTGGGTTGTTCTGAATATAAAATTTTGAAAAAGCAGTTTGCTTGCTAAGAATATTTTCAGGTTCATATATAAATGTTCCATCTTCTCTCTGAATGCAAGACATATTTTTGGAAAGAAAATTACATTTTTCCAAGTTACAAAACATTTAGTAGGTTTCTCTCCATTGTCTATCCAGTCTGAACGGGAACGTATAAAGCAACCCTTCAAAGTTTCTCGTCTAATAGGTTCTAGTTCATTTTTAGCGTTATTAATAATTTCTTATTTTCTTCAGTTAGTGATTGCTCTAATATTTCAATTTTTGATATTAATATACTTTCGTGGGTTCTGCTTAATTTTGCTTTCTGACTTGAATAAGAGATGGTCTTGCCTCTAATCTGCATTAAAAGTGTTTCTAGGAAAGTTGATCATTTATGACAAACTGTATTTGGCTGTCTTCAATCTCGTTTAAAGTGTCTAAATAATATATATAGGAATGCACAATTGCCGTTTAATATCGTCTATCAGAGTATTAATTACTGGCATAAATTCTATATCAGATATCAACGAGTTATTGCATTTCCATAAACCTTTTCCATGTATACTTTTTTCGAAACTTATAACCATGTCAATAACAGAATGATCAGATCTGTAGCTTGATTGTATTTTAGCATTTAATAAATATTCAATCATATTATTTGTTATAAGGAAAAGGTTCAGACGGCCCTGTTGCAATGGGTTAGTACGTCTCCATGTGTAACCTTTTTTCTCACTGTGTATACATCTAAATGTGTCCTTCAATTCCCTTCTAACTATTTCCTCCAATAACAAGTCTCTAGCTTTCCTATTACTATTAAAATGTTTATAGTTAGTATAGTCCAACAGTGGGTCAAGCACTAAATTAAAGTCTCCACATATAATATACATAGAATTGCCAAATTTATCAATTGTATCAGATACTTGTTTATAAAAGTACGGGTTGTCTGTATTTGGCCATATAAGTTTAGTAATGTGAACTGTTTGGAATTAATTAAATTAAAATTTCACTTTTCGATTAAAATATCGCTGTGCAATAAACTTTGACTAATACATGCATCTGGTGTTGATGTGTCTTATAAAGTAGAATCGCTCGATTTGAAAGAGTGAAGTTTTAAACCTCTCTAGTGTCGATCCCAGCATCAAACGGCGTTTATTTCTGTCATCGTCTAACCTCTTTTGGACAAAACAATAACAAAAANATAATTAAGATTGAAACATTAAGAGAATTGTTGAGTTTTCCTTTATCAGTTTCACTCATTTCAATAACATTTTGCTTTTCTAAATCTTATCCCACAAAGACACCAAAGACTCGCTTTGACATTATGATTAAAAAACATTAGTTATATCCAACGAGCAATTATTTCTGTATTACACGAACTATCTCTAAAAGTAGAACAGCATACTTCAAAATTTAAATTTGATATAAAGAAAACGACACGTAACCACGCGACTGAAAAATCGGGCCATTTTATCCGCTTTAATGGGAAATTAAGATGTTAAATCTATTAAATGTTCTTTAACCGCGAATGAAGTTCGATTAATTTATGAAAGACCTTTTTGTTAAATATCGTACCTCATTTGCAAAATAACAAATTGCAAATATTTAAAATGAAGGCTCTTCAATGAATGACACCCATTGAATGATTAAAAGCTGCAGTTGATCTCTTTCCATAATTGTTGGCGCATAAACATATTCCACACGACTGACGAACGACTGATGTTTGATGTACTTTTGAGAGCTTCGATTTAGCGTAATTATGTTTATTAAAAACACACCACGCATAATATTCAAGCTTAAAAAATGACCATTATCATTAGCAATCGTCATCATCAACTTCGTCTACTTCCTTATTATTATCATGTTTATACTCATCATCATAGTCATAATTATAATTATAATTGTCAGCTCATATCAGACCGAATAAAATAAAATTATTTGAGATATAATAACACGCACTCCATAATGTTTTTGTCTACATTTCATTTAAGTTGGATTTAAATATAACCTGTGTTCGACTCATTCTGCTGTACCTCGTCTCTGGTGTGTGTATGTTTTGGAAACCCTCGCCTATGATGCACGTGGAGATAACAAAAAATAAATAAACATTATAATTCAATTATTTTGCTCATCTATTTACGGCATTGGACGTTTGATGCATTGAACGTGATGAATTAAATTCTCTAGGCGTGTCACACCTTCAAGTCAATATGTTCTTTCAGCCATGAATATAACCCGCATTTTGATCGAAAGAAATACATAGCGTTTAACCAATAAGTGAAGCATTTTGTCGATTAAATGTTAATTACATCATACGTCACGGAATGCCGCAAACATTTATTGAACACACTATTATGTCTACTATATTCATCTTACAATGTTCATATGCTTGTGTATGTAAGTAGGTGTATATGATTAATTTGCACACAAATCAAAACAATTGTGGAATCCGGAACTTGTCCTGTATATGTATTTGTATTATTATACCTCATATCGCATTTGTTTATGTGCTGAGTGTAATACTAAATTGGTAAAACTGAAGGATATTAGTAAGTGGATTTAATGACGTAAATGGAAATTTCCAAGCAAAATACTTGTTACAGAAGATGCTAATATGATGTTTATGTACTTCAAGCTTTGATGAGCTCTCTAAAGCGCCAGCTTCTTCACGAACATCCGGCGTTTAATATTGATTAATACAATTGTATACTTTAAACATTAACATGTACTAGTATTTAATAATTTATTTCAATATTGCTACATACGTTAAGTGTTAAAGTCTTTAATGATGTTTGTGTTGCACTCTGCATTCTCATTTTAAGGCTACATTTAAAAGGACATGGATAATAGAAAGTATTATCAGATTCTTCAAGTTGAGGGTCTATTCATTTAAAAGCGGAAGATTAAATCTTAACGCCTCTCTGATCTGCCTAATTTCTAGTAACAAACAACCCATTCAATATACCATATATTGATTACCAGCCGTGCATTATATATCTCTGTCTCTATTACTGAAAGTTATGTCTGGCGATTTTCATTGTAGACTAGCTATCGACTCTAAAGCTCGGCTATCGTAAAAGTAAAATTACAATTATAATTACCTGAAATCAGAATTTTAATAGCTCATTTACATTTTTTTAAAAGGCGATAGGTTCATATTATATTTCTGTTCATTAAGAAATTTACGAGCCCAAGAACGGAGATAAGGTCGCTAATTTTTATTTTCTATAAACGCAA
Source organism: Dreissena rostriformis (assembly GCA_007657795.1). Classification (NCBI taxonomy): domain Eukaryota; kingdom Metazoa; phylum Mollusca; class Bivalvia; order Myida; family Dreissenidae; genus Dreissena; species Dreissena rostriformis. Next base: position 22,821 of record VMBQ01003189.1, read on the forward strand.
AATGGACCTAACAGACGATAATTATGGGAAATTACAGACCATATTTGTACAATCACGGATTCTATTGAGTTTTTATCGCATATTTTGTATATATGATCGAACCTGATTTGTTTGCTGTAAAACAATTTCTGGAGTGCATTAATTGAAGTTATATTTTTCTTTTCAATTAAATGATCGTTGTGATATAAATAGGGACTAATACATGAATGTGGTGTTGAGTGGAATTTGAAAGTGTGAAGTTTTAACCCCTGAAGTGTTGGGCCCAGCATCAGCCATGATTATTTATGTTATCGTCAAACTGTTGGACCAAACAATACTATATACTTACATATATTTATTTAAAATAAAAGGACAAAATAATAATGAAACATTAAGGAACTTCTTTAGATTTCCTTTATATGTCTCGCTCATTTCAACATCATTGTCTTTTTCTTAATCTACTCGGGTAAGAATACCAAACGTTCGCTTTCGCTTTAAAATGAACATCAAAGGAACATGTATTACGTGCAACTAGTAATCACTTATGTTTTACTTGACCTATCTCTTAAGTGTCAAACAGATATCACACTGCAGATTTCGAAATTTGATAAAATGATTATATCAAAACGAGAAGCAATCACGCCCCTGAATAAATCGGGCCATATTTGATCAGTTTTGATGGGATATAAGAATATTAAATCAATTAGAATGTTATCTAAGTGTGATTGAAGTTCGATTTAATTTATGAAAGCCTTTTTTGTTAGGTATCGTGCCTCATCTACCATAACCAATCGAAAATATGTGTTATGTACGCTGCTTGACAATCGTGAAAGACACCATTTAAATGATACAAAGTTGCTTAAATCTTTAAATTGGAATATGGATTTATAGGTGGCGTTGATAGGCGTGCTATTATCAAGCGTAATGAACGCTTGAAAAACATAGACAGACAGACAGATAGTTCATTCAGACTTATACAACAGTTCATCGTCTTCATACTCAAATATACAAATTATTTTCGGTCACGTGAATACGAATAATAGCAAAACATTATGTAACATAAAAGTCAATTACAAAATAAAATACAAATACACACAATATATGTCAAGAACACGTAAGTTCTATCGACGGGTGATGAAATCTATTCAACAGTATTATTTAAGATCGTATTTCTTATAACTAAAGCTTCTTTGATCTATTGACATACATTTGAAATTACTAATCTATCACTTGAAACATAGAGCTACCAAGAATAATATGTGTGTGTATAAATAATAATCGTTTTAGTAATAATAACAAAAAAATTATAATAAGCAATACACCCATGACTCAAACAACAATAACACACAACAGGAAAATTCAATTTCATTTAGCAAAGACTTAGGATTTGTTAAGATTGATTGGAATTTAAAATAGACAAAGGATTGCATCGAGCTTTCAATTTATATATCCTTTATTTGATTTGCTTATGAGCGAATGCGTAGAGGGGCAAAGGAACTAACAACGAAACATTGTCGATTAATCTTTAATTTAATATCAAATATAATATTTTATAAAAGTCACATGACTTTGATTTTGATACACCTTTTAATTGAGCAATCACATGATCATTCTTAATTTTGACTTTTTTTCACAGAAGCAATTTCATGGTGCAGACTGCATTTCCCAGTCATTTGACGTGATGTTCTACAGAAAAATAATTATACTAACTAATAAAATACAGTAAATAATTTACTCCACATATCCATCTTATTACATAATTTTCATTAAAATATATTAGAGTAATTGAACAAAGTCGAACCGTGAAAATGTTTAGGGGAATGGGGCATGCACCATTATCGTCCCTGTCTAAATCCGCCTATGATTACAATTCGCTACTTATGTATGTCATATGGTCGTCAGTAAATAATCGTTCGAATACATGCATGAAATACATTTGAAAATATAATGAGCTGAAAGAATCTGAATGGAGAATATCTTTTCCTGTACATCAAAATCTCGTCACATAAATGTTGATATGAGATAAAGGTATTTTAATGGCCATCAATTTAAAGTATTCTTGATAATAAATTATCAATATTATTATTAAATCAATTTTAAGAACACAATCATGAGCAATCGAATTGTGTTCTTACATTCCTTTTTCACTGCACGAACCGTTTCGCGGAACCATTTGTATAATGTCGGGTATACTCATATAGCGTTGCAATAATAATGCCTCTAATATACATATAATCATTATTATAGTAGTAGTTGAAATGCATATTTTCTGCAATATTTTGTTTTACTTTTGTCGATTGCTTAATCACCAATATGTCTTCACGGCATCAAAGATTTTATCTGAAAAAAATAAACCTTCATTTTTTCTGATATCTTCATATGATCGTTATGGTTCAGATGACGTATTTACCTGCGTAGTTTTTATAAAGGACTATGGTCAATTAAACTGTTTCTGAAATTGCAGGAATCTTAAAAAAGGCATAAATATGTTTCGTGGTTGTTTGTTAGAGACAGGTTTCTGTGAAAAGACTGCTCATTGAATATTATTGCATTGCACTGAACGGCTCTTTTGTCAATTAATAATTCAAGGACAGTCCCGCCATTTATTTTGAACGTATTGCACTTTCAAGTAATGGTTTGAATGGAGAGTTTTAGTAAGTTAATGAAAAACATGCACTCAACACGCTGTTTAATTGTTCTTAGTGCTATTACAATAATGATGACGACGATGATGACGACGACGACTGTAATAATATTGTTGATGATGACGATGTTGATGATGATTTTAATGATGACAATCATTACAACTCTGTCGAATATACTGCTTTTAGTTCTGATTTTATTGCTGCTGCTGCTGTTGATGATGATGATGAAGACGACGACGACGACAACGATGATGATGATAAAAATGTGTTGGACATGAGTATCTTTATTGGTAAGTTTAAGCAGTTATATGTAAAATTATTGTGTATGGAAAATCGTGTTTAATATGTTTATTAGTATATTCAATATCAAAATAACACACGATGTATTTCGCGCTTTCTTAAGCTGATATTTGAATACGTAAATACGGTGGACGTACACATAATTATCGTGTGGATATTGCTTCATTAAACGTCCCTATGTTTATCACATTCGCAGTAACCACGAACCGCACAAAGTACAATCCCCGAGAAAATATGGTCAATCGATCCGAAATTTTATCTTTTTTTAGCTCATTTACATGACAATGTGACGTTGTTTTTGTCTTTTTCAGTTGTGTTCTGTTATATTATTGGATATACACGCGTGAAATACGTGTCGCTGTTCTATTTTTGTTTTTCTATGAAAACGATCTATCGACAATCTGGGTTACGAGTGGGTTTGCAGTGAAAATAGTTGTAAATGGAGAATGCATATCTGAGAACTTCGAAGGCAAGCACTGTTGATTGTCCGAAATCTGGAACTCTCTGATTCAAATGGAAAGCCACGTTTAAAAAAAAAACAAAAAAAAAAAACAACACATAATTAAAGAACTACAGTTTCTGTGATATTCATAGGCTTCTATGAAGGTGTTACTGTTTCCTTTCCAAAGGTCACCATACAGTATTAAAATATATGCTACATGTAACTAAAGATAGAAATAATATCGGGATGCAAATTATGCGACAACAAAAAGAACGCCTGCATCTTTCACAAGCAACAAGTTTTATTCCATTTTAGTATGTATCTTCATGTGATAGTGTACATGCCTCTGGATATTTGTATTATTAAATAAAGCAGAACATGTCAATAATGTAAATTAAATCGGGTTGTTAAAAATTTAGATGTAATGTGAGACCTTTAGCCCGGACGTCACAACCTGCGTGCAGATTGGGGCCTTGGCGTTCCGTCTTTACTCAGCGTTTACACCTGTAAAACAAACTATAGACAACGTGTAAATAGATGTCTACTTCCTGCACGTAGAAGATAGATGATCACATTTTTTTACCGCGAAACTTACAGAAATCGCAATAGCGAAATTGTGCAGGACCATTGTTGATACAGGTGAAACACATTTTATTTGGATATACAAAAGGCCTTAAGGACATTACTAACGCGCCGGCTTCTTATGTGATGCATCTCGTGCTTTTCTCGTCATGGAGATAAAAAGAACGTACAAAGAATGTGTAACAAACGCCCTAATCCGACATAAGTAAACATAAGTAACAACGATGATCGAATCATCAGGGTCTGCGCTGTTTGCTTAAAGGAATTTCTGTAAGAAATATTCTAAATATAGAAATAAATATACTAGACATCCCTAATTTTGGAAATAAAATTAATCCAATTTAGAAGGATGGGAGAGTCCACTAGGCATAAATGGGTTAACAACATTTCCATTCCTGGTATCAGCAAAAGCAGTAAATATGTCTTACTAGTACAGTATTCTTCCAACAGATCTACGTATTTGAAAAAACGATTCACAAAAATATATATAATAAAGATTGAAGCATTTAGAGTATGTATGCGTTCACCTTCATCAGTCTCACTCATTTCAATAAGAGAGCACAGTTATTTCCCTTGTTTGCGAAATCGCGACGAGAAAGAAATGTTAACTGTAAAATGGATTGTTTATTTTGAAGTGTTACAGAAGCAAATTTTATATGCAAGTTAAGTTATATCTATGTCAAACTGGAATGTTTGGAGCAAACTGGAAGGCATGGATGATGCAGAAGAACTTAAGAATTGTTTATGGAACGGGCCCATTATGTTTTTCTAAACGTATTCCACAAAGACACTAAAGACTTGCTTTGACATTAAGATTAAAGAAACATCAGTTAAATCTAACGAGCAATCATTTCTGTATTACAAGACCTATCTCTAATAGTAAAACAGCATACTTCAACATTTAATTTGATATTAAGATGGTATCGAAACGAGATGTAACCACGTGACTCAAAAATGGGGCCATTTTTTTTATCAGCTTTAATGGGAAATTAAGATGTTAACTTTTTTAGAATGTTCTTTTTGTGCGTATGAAGTTCGATTAATTTATGAAAGACCTTTTTGTCAGATATCGTGCCTCATTTACCAAAAAATAAATTGCAAATATTTGTAATGACGGCTCTTCAATGAATGACACCCATTGAATGATTAAAAGCTGCTGTTGATATCTTCGCATAATTGTTTGGCAATTTAAATATTCAGCACGACTGACTTGTGACGTACTTTTGAGAGCTTCTATTTAGCGTAACTATGTGTATTAAAAACATACCAAGTATAATTTTCGAGCTTAAAGGGACCTGGTCACGTTTTGATAAATTGACAAAATTGAAAATAAAATGTTTCTGACTTGCACATTTTCGTTGTAATTTTTTTGCAAAAAAAAAACCCACAGTAATACTAAACATTTACCATGCTCTAAAATAACCATTATATGGCCTTTTATAGAGTATAAAGTATAAAATACACGGATGGCCGTGTGGTTTAAGCCATGGACTTTTACTCCAAGTGTCAGTGGTTCGAGCCCAGGTCTGGATTTCTTTTTTTCTTTCTTTAATTTTATTTTTGTTTGATACTGGAGCTCGTTAGTTTGTAATCAACAACAACATTATCATCAGCAGAGGCATCATCATCATCAGCAGCATGGGCATCATCATCATCACCACCAGGAGCAGCAGCAGAAGCAGCAGATTGGACAGAGTTGTAATGAATGCCATCATTATAATCAATATAATCATTATATTACCGTCGTTGTATTGTTATTGTCCTAATTTAATTAAACTTCGAACTGTTCATGATATTTAAGAATTGTAAAATAGCTAACCACCTAAAGCTGGATGGCCGCTTATAGTCTTGTTCACTAAATTCTAATTCAGATCATTTTTCATTTAAAGCAATTTTATTCATATAATATTAATCCGTTTTATGAGCACATTCATTACCCATTAACCCTTTGCATGCTGGGAAATTTGTCGTCTGATAAAATGTTGTCTGCTAAATTTCTAAAATTAGCATTTTCATTATTTTTTTTCAAAGAATACTATCAGAATAGCAAACAGTTTGGATCCTGATTAGACGCCACGATCTGTGGCGTCTCATCTGGATCCAAACTGTTTGCAAAGGCCTTCAAAATCCGGTTCCAGCGCTCAAAGGGTTAAAGTGCGTTTTGTACAGTTCTTATGCACTGCACGCTCCATGAGTAGTCAGGCGAATGTCGTTCTTCAGAAATATAAAACGCAAATGCAATTTTTTTTCTACGTAATTTTGTCTTGCTTTTAGACGAGTGCTTTTATTGCTTAACATGTTCACTCGGCATCAGATCTGTTATATGGAAACTGTCATCAAACCTGCACTTTCACAAATATCACCTATCTTCATTTGATCGTTATGGTTAACGATGACGTCATAACATGTACACGTTGTTTCCATAACGGACGATAGCCAATAGCGGAACTCTGGACAGTTAAAACGTTTCTGAAATTGCAGGAATCGTTAAACGAGCATAAACCTTGTTTCAAGACAGGTTAATATTAACTAGGGCAGTATTAACAGCACTCGTATTCGACAAACTGCACTGAAAGCCACGTTGGTCAATTATCTTTGGCTAATTCTTCATCATCGTCTTCTTGTTGATCACTCAGTTGGGCAGGTCCTCTAGAGGTCAATTATTTGATCCTTGTTCTGGGAAAACTGGGCTCAATGCATGTGCGTAAAGTATTGTCCCAGATTAGCCTGTGAAGTCCGCACAGGCTAATCAGGGACGACACTTTCCGTCTAAACTGGAATTTCGCTTAGAGAGACTTTATTGTAACCGAAAAATTGCATACATGCGGAAATTGTCGTTCCTGATAAGCCTGTGAGGACTTCACAGGCCAATCTGGAACGATACTTTACGCACATGCATTAAGCCCAGTTTTCCCAGAACAAGTTAATGACAGTGGTTTGTTTAATATTGAACGTATTTCATTTAGAGTGCACTTTTAAGTGAAGGGTGGAAATTTGAGTTATCGAAAGTTCACATTATACTTGCTGCTCTTTCCATTATGATGTTGAATATGAAGACGAAGAATAAGATGATAATGATGTTGATGATAATGATGTTGTTGATGTTGCTCCTCCTACTGCTTATTACGATGACTTCGACAATAGTAGCTTTACTTATTCTGATGAATATAAAATAGAACGGTTTGATTATTATATATTTTGTTGATGGCGAGGATGATAATATTCGATGACACATTGAAAACAACTCTTAAAGTTAGTTTTAATCCAGAACGTTTTCACGGTTTGAAATAATTTTTTTCATAAAAAAATGTTCGATTTAAAAAATCCTTATTTTAAATTATAACTTACAATAAATTACTTTTTTCTGTTTTTAATAATCGCCGGTATAAACATCGAAATACAATAATGCGGTATCGCACACTGCAGCTTTGTTGTGTGTAACCCGGGCGGTGACGTGTTTCGTTAATATTTAGCAAACGCAGTCCATTTTTAGCACGCACGGTAAAATAGTAACCGGTCCATACACTTTGATTGTGTTTATCGTATTTTACGGACCTAAGCCAGACATAAAGATACAGAAGGACACATTAATAAGAGGCGCACTATTTATGTTAAGCGAAACCAACCGATTTTTATTGAACGACTAAGGTATTATTATAAAAAAGCATTCACAAAAACACCCGAAGCATACATTAATAATTATGCTTAATACTTAAACATCTTAGTTTAACTCTTTTACTGTTCAACATTTATTTAGTCACTTTGGTTCGACGGCAATGATAACGACCATTATGATGATGATGCTGTTTCGAATTATGATGATGGTTGTTGTGGTGCTGGATTTGATGAATATAATGATGATGGTGATAAATATAATATACATAAAGAAGATGATGACGATGACTATGATAGTGACAATGATGATTACTTTTTGTACAGTATTAAAACTGTTATGATGATGATGTTGTAGTTGTTAATTATAAAGACGATGATGATTATAGCGCCGATATATTTGCATTTACTAGTATTAAAGAACATGTTTTTGAACACTTATATGATATGAGATTGCACGATCATACAAGACAATATTCCACCATTGAACAGTTCGTTACTTTATACTTCGTAACCGTGCTGACACACAATGGTCTTACAGGCGGACACAAAGCCATCCTTGTATGGATAGGTTAATGATTCAATTATTATGAAATTAGATCCCATTTATTTACGAATAAGAACAATACACAAAATTGACAAAAGATACAATCATGGCTTGATAACCTAAAACCAAAAAATCTAGCTGCCTGACATATCGCTGTAAAATGAGGCGAATATTATAGCCTATTCAGACTTAACATTGATGTAGCCGATGACTTGGTCGGTTAATTGTTCTTATTCGCACACAATCAGAGAATTCAAGCATTCGACGTACGTATCAATTACAAAGTAAGCGACGAAAAATTGGACCAGTTATCAAGGACAGCACATTTGCGATAGTTACGAACTCGTTTTGTTTCACGCCGGAGGCGAGGCCAAACGGTGCGTGGATTCAGATTCAATTTTTGTTCGTGCTATGTTTTTGCTATATATGTACAATTACTGCTGTGTGGTATGGTTTCGACTGCTTTTTCTCTCTTCTTGCAACACTTTGTTTTCAAACACATTTAACTGAAATTAACTGATCATGAAATTCACACCATTTTAAATGTCCACAGTGAACGGGATTTGCATGATACAATTTCCCATTTTCAACCCAGAATTAAACCATTTAAAGTATGAGAGGCAAAAGAAATTGAAGATGATATTTTAATGTGAGGTTATCGTTGACCCTAGTCATGTGATGTTAACAAAACTGCTGCTATGGGCGTGTTTATATCTGTATAAAAGCATAGCGCATTACTCCCTTATAATCGGATTTATATTAAAATACTGATTCCATCTTTCCTTATCAAACGAGCTGTGCTACACATGCGCTAGTAGTAGTATTAACATAGCAACAATTATTGAACTCCTATCTCCATCATTGGAACAGATAAACCCAGCCCACTTGGTTATCAATGGGTCCCACCGCACGCTCAGGTTGAAACAGTGTGTTCGTGCGATGGTTTATTCCAAAGTCACTTTGATAAAAAATGAAAGTTTAACAAGTACCTTATCGTTATTTTTAGCTGAGTTCAATGCGTTATTTTGTACTTGGGTCGGTAAGATGTCAATAAAAAAAGAGATCTGCAAAGTTTGTTTTCTTGTTAATATTTGGAAAGTGGGATTGGTAACATAATTATGTTGTATCATGTATGTGTTGCTTTAAAAATAAGTCCTTAAGTATTATTTATCAAATGTGTATATACCACGCTCCACAACTTAAACCACGCGATTATGTTAGATAACGCACATCATTAACGTCAATATGATCTGCGAAATATACAAATAAAAATCGTTATAATTGTTGTAACGGTTTTACATTACACTAGGCAAAAAACAATTATCAGCGCATTTGTGCATCGCGACATTAATTGCATTAAATATTCCAGGAAAATCGCATCGTCATCCCGATAGTTTTGCATCGGCAGCGTATGCACTTGAAACTCGATACCATAGTGGAACGGCCTAGATCCAAAATGGGACATGGAAAAGACGGCCGATCAATTCGAAATTTGATATTTTCAGTTTCTTTTCATAACAAATGAATCAATGATTCCCGTGTTTTTTTTTTGTTATAATCTACATATGGAAAATGTCCTTGTTCTAGTTTTGTTGTTCTATAAAAGTGATATATCGCTAAACTGAGTAACGAGTTGTTGTGCATGATCAATATTTGCATTGTATAATGCACATCGTGAATATCAGCAAGCAAGCCTTACATAATAATGCTAGTCCGAAATCGGAAACTGTGTTCGAAGTCAAGTTTGAAAGAAATTAACACAAGACATAGCTTTTAAAGACAATCAATATTGAGATGGTATGCCATTAATAAAGAACAAAAACACTAAGATGATCGGTAACATGGTTTCTCGGACCCGATTATATACTATATACAAAAAGAGCTTGTCACCATAGTAACGAATAACGTTGGTAAAACCGCTTGTTAAAATATTAAGCAACTTTAAACAAACCTTTCCCTTGGGACATTTCCGGCTTAACCACATGGTCGCTGTTTTTAAAACAATGTATATGTGACAACTGAACTATGTTTTATACCAAATACTGCATCGTGGTTTTAGAGAAAAAATGTTTTACAGTTATTTGAATATAAAAGTCTATATAAATTATGTGACCCATGGGGTTTCGAAAAGTTTTACCCTATGGGCATGATTTAAACGAAGTTTTATAGAAGAACAGAAACCTTGTTGTTGTTGTGTTTTGTGACCCCCATCGCAAGTTCAGGTTTAACTGAAGGGGCCTGATTTGAGACTTTATAGAAAACTTATTAACGAGATTACATAACAAATACATCAGCTTGGCACCTTGCGGTTTCAAAATAAATGTTATAGAATGGCTAAGTTGAAAAAGGAGCATAACTTTTTATTATTTTAAAAGTAATAAACAAAATCTTTAACCGGAAGTCATACTGAAGTTGCTGTAGCGTCAAACTTATGACAAAAAATTGCATAAAATATAATTTTATGATTTGTATACATTAAATAAAAACTATTTTATTCAATAAAATTAATATGGATAAGAAAACATGACCCTTTCCAGAATAATTACATTTTATTTATTTTTCTAATACTTTCCTTAATACACGTGCATAAAGGTATGAGGTATCAAGAACATAATAATTATAACTCAAAACTAATTAACACTATGTGGCTATTAAAAGGTGGGTTTGTTTATACCCATTATAGACCATTATAACACCACATTGTTAGCAACACAGGCATTGTTCAAAGTCAACGTGGTTCAAACAACGTCTTTCTTTCAAAGTCTACAAATGTTCATGCTGACGTCATGTCCGGCGTGACATCATTAATTCTATCTCTGCGTCATCGTCATCATCGTCGTCTGGGCGCTCATTGTCCTCGTGATCGTAGTCCACAGAGATGAGGACGATATTTCCGCTCAACTTCCAGTACAGGTCGGTCAGCTGATCGGCCACGTGACGCGCCGTCTCGTAGTACGCACTTCGCATGCCCTCCGTGATGTCAATGCGCATAGCGAGACTGACCTCGATCCCGGCGCAGGTTGTCGTTTGGTATCGCGCAGAAAGCGCGCGAATCTGACGTTTCAGATGAAAAATTTGCGCCTGCAATTTCAGGAGCAGCCGAACTAAGGTGTTGTGCCTGTCAACATCCGCCTGTGTGTGATACATGGCTTTTTGGGAATTCAAATACGTGGTGTTGATGTTCGTTAGAAAATAGTGTGGTTATGAAGAATACAGCCAACGATTTATGTTTATATATGCTTCTGAAAGTAGTTTGCTTACACAGAAGTTAACACATATTAATTGACACGTTCAGCGAGTTTAATAAGGGGACCTACCACCAATGCCGGTCACGTCACATCACGAGTTAATTGACTTTCATTCAATTGAATGGATGCCTAACCTACCCGATGTGTGAAACGCCACGTCAGACGCCTTTCAGTCGCAAGGTGAGAACAGGGGCCGATAGGGCCCCTAATTCCATGAGAAGGGGTCTCTGTACCCTTCCTCTTTTGTTTACTTGAGATTCACACCTTTGACCTCCATCTCCGCAGAGACAATAAGGGATGTGAAAACAAAAGGCATTTCCAAGCACTTTCTGCGAATTATATTCTAGCTATTTAATGCATTTAGCTGGAAATAGGATATAATAACGCTCAGAAATTGGAACACGTGACAAGAATGTTTTTGCCGAATACATGAAATATCCCCGTATAAGTTATGCTGTGGTTATAAACGTTTTTATATTAAAGGCTATAATGTAACATTTTAGTAGCAAAAGAGAAAACGATACATCATTAATTTTGCGAAATCAACGTTCTTTATCATCGCAGTTTATTAGATACTTGAAATCGATTTTCTTTTAACCTTGCGTAGATTAAACTGAATTATTATAAGAAATGAACTGACATTTCAAATCCATAACCTATTCTGTTTTAATTTGTATCAATTTTCACATATTTTTTTATTGCAAATTGTTTGAAATGACTTGAATGAACGTTATTAACAGATCAAATGGGACGCGGCGCTTTGATATTTGTTTAAAAGGTATTCACCTCCATTATCAAGGAAATTAAATAACGATTTTATTGAGTGACTGTACGGATTTTAATGATCCTGTCGGAAAGCATTGACAATAAATTGCTTTTATAACGCTTTGCATATTTTGGAGCCAATTATGATTATGAACTAGAATTTTTGATTATCGTATTGAATAACGTTTGATTTTTTGTACGCGATGTTTATTTTTGCCGGAGGAATTGTTAGGATTGAACTAAGTTAACATTATACTACAAAATATAATAAAGACAAAAAAGATACAATAAAGTACAATGTATCTATCTAGAGTGTCACTTTTTAGTGGTTTGAAGAATTCGCTTAGATTTAAATTGGGTAAAAAATTAGAGGCAATCACAACTTTACAGAATTATAGTGTGACGAATAAGAATTTTATGCGTGCAGAATAAAATCTAATTTGGAAGAATAGTATCTCAATTTTAACATGTGTGCAGAATGGGATATTTTTCACAGATGTAAAAAGGCGTAACAATTTTGTCGCTTCAGAAATGGCCATGGGCACTACGTGTGGCGCAACAAAAATCAGAGCTATTTTTGCATGTGGTAATATATATCAAATAATTAATGTTACGAAAGCTAGTTATAATTCTGGCCCCTTTAGAATAAATTAATGGTAAACTTATCTAAGGTGTAATGGAGTATTACTTTGCTGAACTAATGTAGACTAAGATGTTAATGAGCAATAATTTTAAAGTCTAAGTTAATGGTTTTACAGTCTAAGAGAGATTACAAAAGGCCTTTTTTTATTAGAACATTTTTCTAATATCAAGGGAACTAACCTTGTTCTAGTTTCGTTTATCTGGCATTGGGTTGATTGCGCATAAAACGATGATTATTTGTTGTGTCGTTTGAAAAAGCCCGTTTAGCCTTTATTCTAAAACTGTACATGTGTTGTCGTTCACAATGGTTTTGCAATTTAACCCCTTAAGGGACATCGGCATCATTTCAGCATCTTGTGTATAACCGGATTCGGATATAGAGCTAAGGAAAATGAGGCAATAATACAAATTTCATCCAAATAGTTGTCACAGACAATGTAAACAATCAATGTTAGATAGGTTTCTACTTAGCTTAAACACGTCTTATATAATCGATAATACATGAACGTAAGTTTAGGCACATCCCGGTTATAAATCCTTACATGCGGGCTTAAGGGTTTTTCGGCTCCATTTACGTCAGTCATTGCGTCAAGTGATAACGTCATAGCAAGCGTTGAGTGCAGTCATAACAAGAGACAATATAAACAATTCATATGTGGCGCTGCTGGTATACTGAGGTTAAATTCCACGCGATCTTTTTGAATGACACACATACCAGATTTATATTACAATCGTAAATAGCGTCGTGGTTTGCTGGTATGTCTAAAGCATGGCGTTGTATTTGATGTTAAAGTATCTTGTAAATACTTCAAATATAATTGAGTCTCACCGCCATTCATATCACAACATTATAAGGCGCCATTTTCGTACGCACTCCAGCGTTCGCTTTAGCCCAATTGCTACTCCTAGCCCTTAACGTGCCTCCACGTACCAATATTGTTTTGCTAGGTTAATATCACGTTTCTATACGAAAAGGTTACGTTGTGTTACGTACCGTTGTGGAAGGAACAGATCACATTGTGTTACCTACAAGTCCCCATGTCTAATGTACAGATCAGGGACTCTTACGTACCGGTTACGTTGTGTTACGTACATGTACAGTTGTCCACGTAAAGCTTGTGGTACATAAATATCACGTTGTTCTAGGTTCAAACCACGATGTGTTGCGTACATATCATGTTGTGTTATGTGCTGGTCAATGTATGGTACGTACAAGTCACGAAATGTAATGAACAGATAACGTTGTGATACTTACAGATCACGTAGTGTTAAGTACATATCAAGTTGTGCTACGCACAGATAATGTTATTTTACGTACATATCGTCTCGAATTCACGTTCGGCTATGTCTATAATAAGATTTTACTATGTAAAGTTGATGTTTTAGCAGGGGTTTTGGTTATTTTGATTTTCGCGATAAATATATGTATATTAAACAGGTTTAAAGTTGACTTATCATTCACTATACTTGAATATAGTGAAAAAAGAAGGATTTTCAAATAAACGGATCTAATGTTAGCTGTCTATCGCTATTTATCTTTGACTGTAACGTTTTTATTTGCATTTTTTTTTTAATAAAAATGGAATCTATAATCGCCATTCTTTTCCGTTGACTGTTTTTTTTTTCTACAGGGCGACATAATTTGTGCTTACGAAGCAGTACTCTCTATTAGGACCTTGGTGGTACATCCTCACTTTATGAGTAACGGCATACCCGATCCAGGTACGCGTGCGCTTCTCGTTCTGTTGAACACTGGACACTTGATACTTATATTTGATCGCTTCTTTGCTTTTATTCGTTATTATCAAACGTTTACGTAAGAATATTGTGTGAAAGTGGTGCTGGCTTTGTGAATTATTTTCTTAACATTCCTAAAATGATCATTTCAAGATATTATAGCGCCACACTATATGTACTCATTTTTCTGTAATAAATTGCGCGAAGGTAATTATTTTAATTATTTAGTATACTCATATACTTAAAATGAACGCATATTATATTTCTTTTTCGATCTCTTTCGCGCTTTGACATCGGGTTCAATTTCAAATTGAACACATTACTTCAAGTGTAGTAGGCAATAAACGTAATACAATATTTTGTGAGGTTTCACAAGTTCTTTTGGTACCTAAGTGGCATAATGTGTTTAATTTTGTAAATTGAAGAGACTTAATATCATTCAATTCGCTTGAAATACAGGATGTTACATAAATAACAACACTTGCACAACTGGTGAGATAATGCTTTTAATGCGTTTACAAATGAAAAAATAACGAACTTGTGAATGCCTTTTGTCACGCGCACTTTTTGTAGTTTTAAAATGTACTTTTATATCAAGTTCTTTAAGATTTTAAGGCCATCGCAAAAGGTGTTCTCGTCCAAGGCCTAGAACCAGTGTTTTTGGAGATTAAAAGAACTGTAAGGATCGAACTCGTGACCAACGATCGCTAGGAGGACACCGAATCCACTACGCCACGGCGACCTTAAATTTTGGAACTCAAAATTTTTATCTTAAATTTAGACCTCATGAAAATCATTTATAAAAGAGAACGTTTTCACCGTGGCGACTACCACCTTGTCATCGTCATTGTCGTAGTCTTCACCGTCATCAGCATCATCAAAATCGCCTCCATTAATACATAACTATCAATAACATGAACAGTTGTGACAAGATTCATATTAATCAACTAATGGCATCATTAGTTTTTTATCATCTGAAAATCATAAATCTGTCTGTTCGTGATTTTTTTTATCATGAGTATTATTCAATCTGTTCAAAAATAACATGTGTGTTGAGTTATAATAAAACATCGCATTTTTGCGCCAACTTTATTTATGCATACACAAAAATATATAACGGCCATCATATTATATAATGCCATGATAACTCGACTACCCATTTGATTGAATAACAGTCTATGGAAATATACGAAAACAGTTAATAGATTATGTATTTGCGTAATGCAATATTTCGAATGACTAACACATGTGCGTATTTTTGTTTTGCTAGATACTAGATTTAGAACGACCAGCACATGTGCGTATTATTGTTTTGCTAGATACTAGATTTAGAACGACCAGCACATGTGCGTATTTTTGTTTTGCTAGATACTAGATTTAGAACGACCAGCACATGTGCGTATTTTTTGTTTTGCTTGATACTAGATTTAGAACGACTACCCGGTTATTATAATCTAAATATGGCGAATATAAGCAATTAAAACATGAATTAAAACATCACATATACAGTCCCCTGAGAATACACTTATATGGCGGAAAGCAAGAAAATGTCCGGATTATTGCATATCCGGAACAGGTTCCACTCGAATTCACGATTGGTCAATAAAATCTACAGGCTCTTCCTCAATAAAGCCACAGTCGGAAAGATTCGGAGTGCGACTCGGAGACGGGGCCGATGGGCGGTCCGGTAAAAGATCACGTGACAATGGCGGAAGTTGTTTAGAAATAAGTCTTTGGTTACCCGTATTTCCGGTCGCGCGGTTCCCGGCAACACCGTGGCGGACGAAGCTGTTTTGGCGAGGCGGCATTCGCGTGTTATTATTATAAATATCCGATTGGCCTTGGCCATGTTGTAAAGACCTGGACAGGATTTGGTAGTCTCTTGTTTTTACATTGTTTCTTGGGCACGTTAACATATCAATGAAATGAGCGTCAATAGGGTCGCACTTCCGCTGAGCCGTACACTTGAAGACCTCATTGTCAATCACGTCGTCGTCGCTATCATTAGAGTCTGTGGCGCGATCGAGGAATCCGGAGTCGCTGGTTCCTGCTTTCGGAGGCGCCGGCTGACCGATTCCCGGAAGTGGCGCCTTCTTCTGTAAGCGGAGGGCCGTTGGCTGTCGTTCGAACTGTATATCACGGACGAATCGGATGATCTCGTCGGTGTTTCGGTCGCTGCAGCGCTGACGGAGGGACTCCGACCGGATGTGGCGGCGTTTCTGCCTGGGCGAATCGGCTTGCGGAGGTCGCATCTTGGATTGAAATACTGTAGCCTTTAAGAAGTTTCCTTCATCTGGAAATAGAAATCAAGAAAACGTACGAGCATAAATGTTTTTCTTTTCTGTAAAACACTTATAGCAGAAACAAAGGTAGTTCTTGCAAGAAGTGATAGCAGTAGCGACCGGCGATTCAATCTTTTTTAAGTAAAGAAAACAAAATTCATGAACGACTCAAAAACATATCAATACAATATTGTTTTAACTAAAATTTAAAATTTATTATGAAAAATTGCAAAATAAAACATACGGTTTGCATGCCATTTAATAATTTCCGTTTTACTCCAATATAACGCACAGTGCGTAAGTGAGAACACACTTGTATGCTTGTGCGCTCAACACTAGCGATTTTCGATCTTATCTTCTAGATCTAGTGAAAGCAAATGTAAAGATAATTATCATATTTAATTTGAGCGACCTTCGTTCAAAGTTCATTTTCGGTGAAGGTAAGGTTGTCGCCGTAAGGGTCATTGTACTAAACACAAAAACGTCTCTGGAATAAAAAAGAATTAAAGCTTGATATAAAAAATAATTACGAATAAGGTCACACTATTTATTATTTGATTTTATTATCCCCCACAAACAGGAATTTGAGTACGGGATTTATTTATTATTTAATAATAAATCGACCTGAATAGATAATTGAGTAATTATTAAGTGCCTATAGTGCCTAAAGCCTTGGAAATTAAAAGTACGCCTCGCTGGGTTAATATGCATATTCAATACATCAAATGCACAATTTGTATACAATTTACATAATTTATATCTAAACCTGTTAAGCATTATTCTTTCAATAAAAGATTGCTTTCAAAATGCTATTGTATCGCATAAGAGCACACATATAAATGCCCATATTTTAATTTCTCGACATACTTCTTGTATACTTTTCTTTTTGATGTAAACTGAAGTTTATCTTTACTGAACACGTGCCTGTGACCTATAGGATCGTATTTTTCACCAAGGATATTTTTCATAACCTGGGATGATCATATCATGTATTCCATTACTTGTGGAATCCTGGTTGCAATCACAAACTGAGAACACATAAAAATGTGAACAATATGATAAATAATGTATCAATCTTCAAAAAGGTGAAGATTGAGATCCTATTCTTCACAGATGTGAAACATATGAAGTGCGGACAGTATGATCCTATTGTGGCCATGCTGATTTAACCCTTTGCATGCTGGGAAATTTGTCGTCTGCTAAAATGTTGTCTGCTGAATTTCTAAAATAAGCATTTTCTTCTTTTTTTTTCAAAGAATACTATCAGAATAGCAAACAGTTTGGATCCTGATGAGACGCAAAGTTCTGTGGCGTCTCATCTGGATCAAAACTGTTTGCAAAGGCCTTCAAAATCCGGTTCCAGCGCTCAAAGGGTTAACGCCTGCAATAACCTCTATATTTATAAAACACGTGTATTTATTTACGCGAAGCACATGTCCATTGAACTTTTGTATAACTAAAAATATATTTTTCCTTTTACTGCATACTTGTATGTCTGAGATGTAAATACAGTTGTGTTGTGTTGTGTTGTGTTGTGTTCTGTTCAGTTCGCAAACATACGTGTCAATCTTAGATTCGAACAACACATTTAGAATAACGATATTATTGCCTATTTCGTAAAACAAATTGTAGGGAAATACAACTTTCTTCTTTTGTTAACAATCGAAAAAAATACAGTTTAAGAAACTGTAAATGCGCTGTTCGAAAACGCAAACGCGTGTCAGCGAAATATGAAATAAATAAATCACACTTATACACGCACGCACGAAATAAGTAAATGCCCGAGAAACATACTATAAACTGCGAATATTAAACACACTTCTGGGGGAAAAACTTCATTTATTGTCGTCATGAAACTACGTTAGAAATACGTTTTAACCAACACGCTATAAAGCAAACGACAAAAAAACTACAACAAATAGGAAAATTATCTTTTACATTTCCGTGTAATATGTTTTTATTTATATTTATATACTACAAAAATTAATACATACTATTGTAAACAACTGTAACGAACGAACAAGAACAACTCCAGCTATTGGAACTCCTTAACTTCCGGTAAGCACATATTTCGACCGAATTAAAGAAGAAAATTGAATTGAAGCAACACGACTAGCATATGCAGCTTTTTGAATGTTTAATACACTCATTTTAATAGTTTAAGCAAGTGTTTCGAGCTGTCGTTGCCCGCACAGTTCAATGCCCAGTTACAATATTGACTACCCGAATAATAGGTTACATCATACTTATTTGCGTAACCACTTGATTTGTTGATATAGAACAAAAGCTGAATTGACTCGCGGGTAAACACTCTCTGACAATAAAGAAGCTCCTTCAAACATTTATTTAGTCCACTTTCTTTCTAGCGGGACCCATCGCACGTTAACATTTACTCCAAACCAATACTATGGTTTGATACAATTCTAATCTGGGGGCGCGTAGAAAAGCACAATTAGCCGCAAAGTGCACACTTATCTGTCGCAATTTTCATGCTCGTCTTCCCGTAAAACATTTCATGATATTGACAACGCGAACTATTAACTATCTGCTAATGTGGAAATAATAACGCTGTTACGATTCCCTACACAGTCCAGAGAGCTGTGGTATGATTTGTTTTGTACAATATGCTATAAATAAATAAATATTATCAATGAGCTTTAAGGATAGTGTAAACATTCACCCTTGAAACTTACTTATATTTACAAATTATGTTTAACGCCTTATCGTTTATAAAATATTTTCAATGCCTGATCTACGGTCCATTTACAAATAACTGATGGATCGATCGAAATATTGGCACTGTTACATTACAGTACATGAACCACTTTTGTGCTACCCACATGTTCAATCCCCTGCATCTCATTCACTTGTATATTTGATTGTAGAGAATAGTGTGTCTCTAATTCACCTGTATATGTATCCTACAAAAACAAAATGAAACTGATTAAGTTCAAAAACAATAGCTTTGAGACACACGTTGACGCCAATATGGAACTGTCTTAGTGTAAACAATGAGTCGCGCTCTGAGAAAACGAGGTTTAATTCATTTGCGTTAACTGTCGCCCCAGATTAGCCTGTGCAGCCCGCACTGGATAATCAGGGCCGACACTTTCCGCTTACTCTCGATTTTCATCAAGAAGAGTCTTCTTTTAAACATAAAATACAACAAATGCGGAAAGTGGCGTTCCTGATTAGCCTGTGCGAACTGCACAGGCTAATCTGTGAAGACACAATACGCACGTGCATTAAACCCCCTTTTCACACAGCGAGGCTCAAATACTTTAACACTGGTGAACTTGACCTAACTTGTTGACACATTACTTCAAGGTAGGGGGGAAGGGAGGTTATCTGATTTCGGATATCTTTAAACTAGATCCACATTAACACTACAACCGTTTTACTTCTTCCAATTTCCGGGAAAATTGGGCATGCAATAGCGCTCGCTTCATAACTTCCGGTTGGACAATATTGCGATCGCTTGAATGTGATTACAAATCTCCGTTTAAAGCACATGTAGTGAAAAAAGTATAATAATTGTATCTGTTATCATACAAATTAAATGTGTGTTTGCATAATATTAATGAAATACAAGCGTTACCAACGAAAAAGCTCATGAAATTTCCTGAGCACTTTGAATTATAACAATTGTATGTTTTAACAAATGAACATTTCTCTTTGAAAAGGGGGTTTAATGCATATGCGTGTCGTCCCAGATAGCCTGTGCAGTCAGCAAAGGCTAATTAGGGACGACACCTTCCAACAAAACTATATTTTTGATAAGAGGAGACATTCTTTACACGACAAATGTCGTAAAAGCAGAAAGCTTCTTCCCTGATTAGCCTGTGCGAATTGCAAAGGCTAATCTAGACGACACTTTACGCACATGCATTAAACCCCTTTTCCACAGAGCGAGCCTAAAATATGTACGTAAATGAGTTAACAAGTTGTTTGACGAGTTAATCAATAAGTATGCGAGTGAATGGGTTAACAAGATGCCATTTTCCAATGAAAAGACAAACACTTATAACAACCAATTTAATATCCGCAGTTAGGCACTTAAACTCTGGTAAAAAAGCACTCAATGTATATCAATTGTGAAGCACCCTTGAAATATCGATTCTCAACTTACGGTTGACATACTTTGAGGCTTATCAGTTAAAGCCTGGGCAAATCTCATCATATTTGCATTTAATCAGCCTACCGTCGACAGAAAATCCTCTTTTCGCAAACAAAGTAGGGATGAAACGTTTTAACGTTGACAGGGCAATTAATTGAATATCGATCTCTGTCTTTCAATATTGAGTGTTTTTTTCTTCTTCAAGGCACTACTTTCTTTTTATAGATGCTATTTATTGTGTTAACGAATGTCACTGAATAATTTTGCGATAAAGTCGAATTAACGCATTTTGATTAAATATAAACAGTCACTAAAGCCGAATATACAAAATGCGATTACAACTGTATGTTAAAACAGAACGTAATATTACAAGCCCATGCTTAACACATTTGGGTATCAGATTACAATCAACTGATGTAATTTTTCAAAGAATCGTTCACAATTGTTTTCAATCATATTTAAAAGAACCTAGGCATTTATCTTTAATAAGAAAAGTACACATCTAGCAAACTCAATGTACTCTAAACATCTAACCGCAAGTGTAACAATACTTTAAAAAACGTAAAGAACGATATGCCTTTACTCAATGAACCAATACTTTCAATATATTTGAAAAAAGAAATTTCACATCATATTGGAATGCACTTTAAAGACTGTATATGTACTCTTACATCGATATTGACATGAATTTAAGCAGCATGCATAATTCAATTTGTAGATCGACGGAAAAAAATTCATTAAAATAATAAAATACACAATAACTTTTTGCCACTTCAAATTTGGCTTTGAAATTAATCGAAATAGAATCGAATCTTTGACAGAGGTAAACGGATCTCATTTTTTTTGCACAAAAAAAGTAAAACAGTAGAACGCGGCGCATAGTTCTAGCGACCCGGCGTCGTCCGGGACCCTGGAATGTGAAGTACCGCTAAGCAGGCCCGTATATCACCGAACAGCAATATATTTGTATTAATAACGCGTCCTCGAGTGCCGATGTGACACGATGATACGGGGTTCTTACGAAACATTGAATTCATCTTACGAACCACTCAAATTTAGATAACGTATGTCGAGGACTCTTCGTTCTTCGTTTGGTGAATAAATAGGAATCACTTTCGTCGGTAATTACGCGCCCATTTTCGCGTGAGCTATGACGTTTACTCGACGGTTATGACTCGCATTAATTTAAATAAATTCGAAACTTAATCCCGTGTAGCTGCGTTCGTATGACAAAACAAACGAAAATAAACGAGCATGTTGACATTTGTTGGCAGATTGATGCGCAATTATCAAGTTTTAGGACACAACTAGGTACTTATGTACTTGGCAAACAGTGGACAAAGAATGAAGATCTTCAAACGAGATGAAAACACGCCTAAATAGCCAGATTTCACATGTTCGTTTTTACTTTTATTAGTCTTGACGCCGAACAGTGATGAAAATGCAGAAAATCTTCGCCAATGAACTTCTAATCAAGCGACCTCGTCCAAACGACTCGTATGCGCTGTCAATATGTGTCGCGTTCTGAGAAAACTGGGCAACATGCATGTGCGTTAAGTGTCGTCCCAGGTTAGCCTGTGCAGTCCGCATAGGCTAATCAGGGACGACGCTTTCCGCTTTTATGACATTTTTTGTTTAAATAAAGTCTCTTCTTAGCAAAAATTCCAATTTAGGCGGAAAGTGTCGTCCCGGATTAGCCTGTGCGGACTGCACAGGCTTATCTGGGACGACACTTTACGCACATGCATTGTGCCACGTTTTCTCAGAACGCGACACATATGTCTCAGACAAACCACGAAGAATGTAGAACATTGGGTCGCCAATGCTGTGCACTGATTCAACTGCACACTTATCCGCCAAAGCCAGTTAATTTATGTTTTTATGTTTTTAAACAAGACATGACTCAGACCTGTCAAGAAAAATGTAGACATAAGTCGCCGCTGATCTAATAAAATGTACATAATGTATAATGACCCATGTCAGACGCACATGATTGTAACGACCAGGTGTTGTAACGAAATAATTCAAATTGTGTATTGCATTAAGCAATAAAATAAAACTATCTGTAATATGTGTCGCGTTCTGAGAAAACTGGACAAAATGCATGTACGTTAAGTGTCATCCCAGATTAGCCTGTGCAGTCCGCACAGGNAATGTCTTGATTATTTAGCGTGTCTTTCCACTTATCAAATTGTTTGAACCCTTCCGGTTTGTGTTTTAGTATAAGTGCTTTATAAACTAGTTTGCAGGTTTTTGTATGTTCTGTTATTTTGTTAAGCATGTATTGCGGTGTTGTATAACAAATATCGTTCTCTTTTAGTTTATTTTTCCATTCAGCGGGTATGCTTTTGATAATTTTTTGGTATTTAATATAGTCTGCTTTATTTATTTCATAAAGATTTATAATATCTCGAAAAGTGTAAAATTCTCTTTTCCTAAAGTCGTATATATGTTCAATATATTGAATACCTCTTTCAAACCATGTTTTAATGAAACAAGTTTTATTTTCGTTTTTAATACATGAATTATTCCAGATAATTTGTTTCTGTATTGGTATTTCATCTTTTTCCAAGGAGACACTGAGCCATCCACACAAAATGTTTTTTAAGAACTCCGATTTTATGTTTAGGTCTTTTACTTCTTTTTCATAATAGTTTGATTTTAAAATCAATCAATCACGCACAATATGCACAGTTTTCTCAGAACGCGACACATATTATGGTGGCTGATTTCTGCCATATCGTTCTGGCGAGTTTGCGACCTTCCTCAAACCCGCCATCACGCCACAACAATATGTAATATAATCTGGGACGACAATATCCGCTTTTATGACACTTTACGCACATGCATTATGCCTCGTTTTCTCAGAACGCGACACATTTCGTTTTGGCGAGTTGGCGACCTTCGTCAAATCCGCCATCACGCCACAACAATATGACAGAACGACAAAAAATTTAATGTACCCATTAGAACGACACAAAGGCGCCAACACGATAGCTATAACATTTTCACCCTTTTTTGTCGTTCGTTTGAGTATACATTGCAGTTTGGCGAGTTGACGACCTTCAAAACCGCCAAAAAGCCAGAACGACATGGCAGAAATCAGCAACCATGCCCCAATAACTCGTTAACGTATTTACATTCCTGAAGAAAAGATGCGCTTCATTGACAATATTTTGCACTTGTGTTCATGCGATCAAAACACGACTTTTAGAACTAGAAGAGCAAAATTATATTTCTCGTTTTTTTGTGTGTGTTTTTTTGTGTGAAAACAGTACCAAACAAGAAGAAAAAAAGACGATTGCCCGTTTTTGTTTTAACCACTGGTCGCAATACAGAATTGTTCGAAATGCAACAATTATTGTTGACTCAGAGTTAGACATGCGCAGTGTAGAAAGTGCATGTAAGGACCAGAGGTATTTGTATGTAATAAATAGGCTAAAGAATTCAGCACGAGTGCCACTTAAGTGTTACAATGATCTATCTTGATTCGGTTCGGACATGTATGTACCTCGTGGAATGTGCACGCCAGTACCAGTGGTATTTGTATGAAGTATTAAAAGGTCAAACAATACACACATGTGCAGCACGACAGAAGTCTCTAACTTCAAACCGACAACTACTCAAAGCCTGTTTGCATTTATGTAACATCAGATAATATGAGTCAATTGGCAAACAAGCGAACACCGTGTCCACAAATATCGCAAGTTCGTGTAAGTAAATGCATCGATCGTCTGTTATTGAAACACGTCAGGCATCGATCAGTACCAAAGAGTAGATCGAATATCAAAGCACCTCGTGACGCGAATAACAAATATGCCGTCTTGCATCCAAATTTACACAAACCTAATGCCAATCGGGGATCCGTTAGGTCTGCTTATTTTAAAATGACGATTAAATATTAACTTTGGAATCAGTTGAATTGAATCCTGCAAGAGTAATAAAATTAAAAGCACTTATTGCCACCCACAAGTTATTCAATAGCGCAAGGGAAAAGACATATTTGCGAGGTGGTCTCTAAAAAAAAAAAAANAAAAAATCAAAAAAAAATCATGATATAAAATCACTCTGAATAAAATATGCGCGCATGTTTTCTTGTAATTCACACAGAGTGCCGCGAAAACAAGTTGATGTCGTAAGACAATTAGAAACAAAACATCTCCAATATGCAGTAAACAAGAAATTAAAACATCGTTTTCAACTTTTAAACAATTTACTAATATGACTTCAATTTTCTTTTTGGGTTTTATGTTTTGAAATTGTAACTTAGAAAATAAACGAGACTTACACATAACGGAGAATGTGATATTGTTCATTTTTAAATAAAAAAAACATGACACACGCAAGAAGAAAAAAAATCACTTATTAAGGGCGCACGAATAAAAATAACTGAAATACTATATACCGTAATTACTCTATGTTTTCGGACACTTAAAAATAATTATTTTATTTATACATGATGCAATACATAATTTTACGCACATATAATACGCATACATCGATACACAATAATATCTACGTACCAGTTGCCTCAGATAATTTCGTCATTTTCAAGATAATGTTTGTATCGCTTAAAAGAACGAGCACAAAATAAATAAACACTAAACAAACTATTGTTTTTGCATATACTGTTAGTTTTCCACACTTCTTACACCGGAGCATATATAGCCACTACCCATGCATTAGTGTATCAAAACATTGATTCCCAATAAGTGAATTATCACTCATTATCGAAAATAAAATGCACTACAGTACTTGAGACCTTACGCAATATAAATTATTACATTTGAATGCCAGAATTGCAGTAAACAATAGTGTGGACGCTAAGGCCAAATAAAAAAATAGGTCCGTTTCCGGTCGCCCGACCGTGTCTCCAGAATCGGCGCCGACCCTCAACTTTTTATTGGGGTCGCCAAAAAAAAAATGTGTTCATTTTCGTTTATTTCGGCTCATTTCTCCATTCTAGTACCCGAAAGACAAAAAAAAAAAAGACAAAAAAATCCCTACCTACCGACCCTGTTTTTTCCCAAGGAGACCGGAAACGGACCTATTTTTTTTTGGCCTAACTCACCAAAATAATCAAACTCTTCATAACAAGCGCGCGTTGCTTTTACAACTTCATGCTAGAAAAAGGGACAACAGAGTTTGTTCAATACTGAATTATTAATTTTATAGACGAAATCTATCTAACGAGATTCCCCACACGAAGATGTTATTGTTAATTATGCATTTTATATCACAGTTATTCTGGCTTTACTATGGTCTATTTCTGTACTTGTTTTGCAGACGATAATTTTTAGAAGGGCGGCAAAGACGTCATTTCGATTGTTTTCGTGAACTCGTTCTATTCTAGCATGACGGTGAGTGAGTTCAGAACTACGATGAATACTAATTTTAGTTTAGTTTGCAGACATTAGGTGTAAAAGTGCATGGTTCAAGTTACCCGATATATACGTATAAATACACCGAATACAGAACAGTTTATTGAGTTTGTCGGTTTTGTTGTTGGAATCATTAGTTTAAATACTATTTGAACACTGGTTTTGGTTTAATACGTGAACTTTCAAAACAACAGTTTGATTATTTAACGTTCGACATATTAACAAAATATAAAATAAATAAATAAGTGATACATCCGGTCTGATGTTTCTCATGCCGGACACCTTATCTTCTTCCCATTATGCACATACCCCATTTCTTTGACCCAGTAACATGAAAAAAACTAGTTTGTTTTTTGTTAGACACATTTTCTTAAGGCATTATTGGTCTGCATTCATAACGAGTTGTTGTTTACCAATTTTGTAATGTAAAGTCCGTCTTATCATAGCATTCTGTTTTGACATAAATGTGATTTTGTCAACAACAGTGGTTATTTGTAACGAAACAAAAATGGGCCGCGCTCTGGGAAAAGGAGGTTTAATGCAAGTTCGTAAAGTGTCGTCTCAGATTAGCCTGTGCAGTCCGCACAGGCTAATCAGGGACGACACTTTCCGCCTGAACTGGCTTTTCGTCAAGACGATTGTTCCTTTTAACGAAAAACACAATACAGCGGAAAGTGTCGTCCCTAATTAGCCTGTGCGGACTGCACTGGCAGATTTGGGACGACACTTTACGCACATGCATTAAACCCCCTTTTCACAGAGCGAGGCTCAAATATATACGCGATAAAAATAAACTCACAATATTGGAAATTAGAGTCCGCAAAGTCACATAATTGATATAAAACGCCACGTGGGTTGTCTTTGAACGATAGGAACAAGGAAACAGAAATAATAAACGTTATTTAATAAACCGATAACATTATTATGTGTGCTTAATAATGGTTACAATACAAGGAAATAATAATGAATATATTGCATCCAATTGGACAATTCAGTTTATACAGGGGTATACCGAAGACACTAACAAGATGTACACCTGCAATAGTCTTAAATACAAGACCGGATGTTTCAAGGTTTAATTCCAGCTTCATATTAATTCCAGTTTGAAAAAGCAACATACCGCAAACTAAGGCTTGAGTCATATACGAGAAAGGCGTATGGCTTTCTAAAAATGTCAGCGATAAAGAATAAGTAATATTTTATTCTGACAATTAACAGTGTTCTTATTTTTTTTTAAATGTTTCATGTTGTATGATTTGTTTTATGTCTGATAATTCTTTCAGGGTTCGTGTATTCTAAGCTCTCTAGAAAAAAAGAGGATCTTGTTTAAAAATGACAATGGCAGAGTTTTTAATATGAGCCTTGTTCTGTGAAAACAGGGCTTAATGCATATGCGTAAAGTGTCGGCACAGATTGGCCTGTGCAGTCCGCATTGGTTAATCAGTGACTACACTTTCCGCTATAATGAAATGTTTCGTTTACAGGAAGTCCCTTCTAAACGAAAATACAAATAAGACGCAAAGTGTCGTCGCTAATTAGCTCAGGATAATCATGAACGACACTTTCCAATTTCATGAAATGTTTCGTTTAAAGAAAAAAACTTCTAAACGAAAATACAGATAAGTCTTCAAGTGTCGTCGCCGATTAGCCTGTGCGGACTGCTCAGGCTATTCATGGACGAAACTTTCCAATTTCATGAAATGTTTCGTGTAAAGAAAGTCCCTTCTAAACGAAAATTCGCATAAGACGCAAAGTGTCGTCGCTGATTAGCCTGCGCGGACTGCTCAGGCTAATCAGGGAAGACACTTTACGCGTATGCATTGAGCCCACTTTTCCCAGAGCGCGTCTCATTTTTATTGTGAGGCATCCTGCCCATAACCATAACACGAATTAAACAATATTACTGACATTTGAGTCGTGTTCTGAGAAAACTGGGCATAATGCTTGTGCGTAAATTGTCGTCCCAGATTAGCCTGTGCAGTCCGTACAGGCTTATCAGGGACGACAATTTCCGCTTTTATGGAATTTTTCGTTTAAATGATGTCTCTTCTTAGCGAAAATCTAGTTTAGGCAAAAAGTGTCGTCCCTGATTAGCCTGTGCGGACTACACAGGCTAATCTGGGACGACACTTTACGCACATGCATTTTGTCCAGTTTTCTCAGAACGCAACACATTGATTTGGATAGTAGTATTATCATTATAGTAGTTTGTGTGTGCCTCAAGTTTGATGAAACGTGAAAGTCAAATTTTCGTTACTCTTAATAAGTTTGAGAGTGTTTATAAATAACGTTGCAATAATGTACATATTTAGTCTTCATAGAATATGTTCCGTTTCATGTAATTAGTAGTCAAGAACACCTTTTGTAATCACATTTCTTACTCCCATCACAGCGTAACAAAAAATCCCACATTACAATATCGACACTAATGAAGTCAACGTGCTCTTTAAAAATCATTTATCGCACTTTGAAGTTGAGTGCAAAAATGTAAAAATCTGCCGACGCGAAAAGTTTAACCTATTGGTACCGGTAATTGGCGTTTCAATATAATCCTGAAAGTAACAGCAATACAAAAGTGATATTTCTGGAATATAAGACAATTATTCATAGCATTGAAACCAAGTAAAGTTCTTGACCTCCGTCTAAAGAGGCATCTTAATGGTAATTTCCATAAACATTTTCACATTAGTTAGTTTAAACCTATTTATTTTAGCTCGATTGCATCGAAAGCCGTAGGCTTATATAAACGCTCTCGAGTCCGTTACCTGGGACTATAACCAGTACTTGGTGTCTTTGAGGTAGATCAAAGGAACGCTCCCAGTGGGGTTCGAACCCATGACCTCCCGATCGCTAGGCGGACACCATATCCACTACGCCACGGCGATCTTTTTCACATTAGACATTACGCATTTATAATTTTCATTCTCGGTTTTGGTGAACCTGTTTGTATTCCTATATATTTGCCAACTGCGTCTTAAATACTTAAATACAAAGACACATCTGATTTCGGTTCAAATATACAACTATATATTGATATTGCCATAGTATCGGTATGAAATGCAACTTCGCATTCCAATATTTATTATCCGTAAAAGAGAATTTTCTACGTTTTAATTGTTGGTCTACATGTCCCTGAAATTAAGCTGTTTCAGGGTTCCTAATATCCAATCAATCGTTTTGGATTCAACATCGCCGTCATAAATAACATGTAGCTTGCAGTGCACTTTGGACTTCCAAACGGGATGTTATGGGGGCTTCCGGTACTGCAAGTACACGGCAGTTTATGTCTTCAATGACAGACATCGCTGTCATTTGCATGAAAACGGGCAAATTTACGATGCTTCTGAACATGCGATGTAATTGCAACATGAAAGCCTGGCCTTTACGATGCGTTAATAGCGCCGATAAATCGATATAGACGGATAAGGTGCGCTACACATATGAACTATTATTTCATCATTCGTTGTTGTGCCTTTAAATAGAGATTTGTTGAAACATCTGTGCTATTTTGTAATTTTACTCAAAAGGTCTGAGTGCATTCATATTTCACAAACCCAATACACTATACTCATCAACCACTAAGAAAGCATAGAAAAACTGCTAAAATTTCGAAAGGGCAAAATGTTTTCTGAAAACAACAACAACAAACTACAACAATCACATAATATACAAAAGAGGCAAATAACAAAAAACTAACTAACTCCTATATGTAAAGGTAGGGTTGGAGTAATTCTTTAAAATCACAATGGATGAACTAAAATATGTCAATGCACAACGTATGTCAATGTAATTTAAATGTACTCACATATGAATGCACAGTACCCCGATATTAGTTTGCAAAATATATGATTTAATTAAATATACTATACACTTGGTCCAGTATCCGTTGACATTAAATACTTTAAAGAAAACATAACTTCTTCATTGAATAGGCCAAGTTGCAATGTAACTCGTTTTTATCTTAAAGAAATAAGACTTAATCGATTAAAAGTGCGCGTGACGAAGGTCTTGATAAATAGTGAAAGCCCTCTTAGAAAATCGAAATCTAAAACAAATACGCCATATTCAAAAAACCGCCCTGGCCTTTGATAAAGCTCGTAGAAACCATTGGGTATCAAAGAGGAGCTCATTACGCCATTGTATGCCAATTTGATATTTTGCAAAACATGTCTTATCGCAACTTTCCCCGATTGATACAATCTTATAATTACTGACTACCAGCAGCGTTGAGTCAAAGTGACAACGGTCTTTTGGCAACTTGGCACTCGAAAATGCGCATTGGCATTCCTTGATTTGCACTGATAAATCAAAATTAAATTAGCGTCAATTTTACTCAAGATGTTTTTTTTGTGAATGTGCATTCGAGCATCAACATTGCGCAATATTAAGTACAAATCCGTGTAATGTATCAAGCATTTTAAGGTCAAATTAAACGCTATCTTCGATTTAAGTCAGCGAATTTTAAAACGATCAAATACGTGTTTTTTCCCCTCAAAAACTGCGGTAAAGCGGTCTGGGTGGTAAAGACGTATGCAACGCACCGAGGAAAAATGTTAAGTCTTAAATCCATGACCCAAAAATTAGAATATATTATATAAATTTATTAACTGCATGTTTAAAATAACAGAGAAAGGGGAAAACAGATATCTACAGGCACTTGTGTATGTGTATTTTTTCCTTGTGTGGACATGCGATATATTATATAAAAACTATAAAGCATTTAACTTGGTTGACATACTTCAAAGCCTTTAAGTGTGGGGCTTTATAAGACATTTTAAATGTACCAAGCACCTTTTATCAATAATGAAGGTAAATATAACAACAACATGAACACAGCTTTCAACTAATGCTCGCATGACTGTTGGTGGTGTATTTACACCATCATAAAAGTCGAAATTAGCATATACACACTCGTAATAAGTAATAAATGTTGAATATGTAAGACCACACGCATGGATCCAGCGCAATGATTAATGAATAAAGTAAATAAGGAAACACATGTTGGTCTCGGACCAAGTTTCCTGAACGTTATTAAGCTATTGTCTCCCATTCTGCATACTAGCAATCGAAGTGTTAATAGTTCTCAATTAATATTTTGGGCGTAATTAATGTACCGAGTGCCGAGTGTTGTTTTTAAGAGTACTTTGCCCAGTGCTTTAGATAATAATTTCAAAGCACCAGTGTGGTGTTTGGAAGGACAAAAGATGCATTACCAGCGAAAGTGAAACAATGACATGATATGCCATGGACAGCACCGCGAACGAAAGAACTTCTTTTGGGCTATACATATTTTTCACACGTGTGGAGTATAGAATCTTACTCGTCAAACATCACAGTCTCAGTCTTCATAGTTTGTGATCGAGTCATGTTTTTACGTTACATCGAAATACTATTTTACATCAATGAAAAGAAGTGTTTTATAACACCAATAACACCATCAACAACAACAACAAAAACAACACCACCACCACCACCAACAATAACATTAATAACATAATAATACATGTAATAATAATAATAATAATAATAATAATTATAGAAATAATAATAATAATAATAATAATAATAATAATAATAATAATAATAATAATAATAATAATAATAATAATAATAATATTAATAATAATATTACATGTAATAACAAATCCGATCGTATCCAAACAAACAAACAGTAGCAGCAACAGCAAAAAACAACATCAGCAACAAAACACTACAATAAAAACAGTTCAGAGCCAACAAAATCGTATGTATGTATTGAGATTCTTCCACTGTTGACGTCATTAACACACGTGGACACACAAATAAATTATGATTGTTAACCGACCCAATGCACAGAGCAAAAAGAAAATTCTCTTAGTGCAGCAAAGTAAAATATAGGTCTCATTACAATTGGAAAGAATATGTGTTATACTAAGTTAGAATCAGAAGAATTTTGATTAATTTTCGTTGTTCATCAGCCGATAAACAACTCTTTAGCATACTGAGACAAACCTTTTAAAAAACTCAGTAAACAATAAAGAAAACACGTATTTATTAAAATTACCATGATTTTTTATACTCGAACGAGCTGTTCTATGTGAATGAATTATGTTTAAAACCAATTTTCAAAAAATATATCAATGAACTAAATTAACGCAAATGCAATGATTGTACAGAAATAATTTAAAAGCAAAAACAAATTAATTAATTTACTTACCCAAGTCCAATCAATTGCACTTTTCTACCAAGCCACAGCAACACATATTTCACTGATAAATTAAAAGCTGCGCTCACAACAAACGTCGTTGTCTAAACTTCTGGATTATTCCGCTTGAGCTGGAATTGTCACCCTTTATCGAAAATTCTTCCGCGAACGGATAGCGTTGCTCAGCAATTGAGGAGTTCTCGACCTAATTTCTTCTACCTTTTTAAAAAGCGTTTGTCGGACTCCGATTGCCAGCGATCAATCCTTCGTTGACTTTGATCTATTAGAAACTAGTTGACAAGCGCGGGGATGAATGAGAAGTCGCCGTTTGATATCTTTTATCAATTGCTACAATTCAGAACATAATAATAATATGATATCATGAAAAAGTCCAAATGAATAGCATCTCATTGAAAAGAGTCGTAGATATTCTTATAATACCACTGGCTCGTTGATTTCTATACGATTATGCGCATCGACGAAGTGCAAATAATAACCTCACCATGAGGAAAATTGGATGGTTGACACACGATTTGAAGAGAAGCCCTAAGTAATTCAACAGTGTACTTTAAACATATGGGATTGAAAAACAGAGAGCTGAATACCCTAGGCTAAGAAAGCAAACAAAGTACAGTAGTAACATATCCTAAACAATGTTTACTGTGGATATAACATGTATCTAATCGAGACCTTTTTCGATATTGGGGCTTAGGTAAATAAATAAAATTCATCGATAACTATTATCGAACTTTGGGAGAAATTCTGGTACATACCAGATCCGTATTAAATGCCAAGCAAGATGAAAGGCGTGTTCTGATATGTTTCAATGAAATTTGATGTGAGCATATTTTAAACTGTTTCGTTGAATGTTATACCGATACATTTATATTTTAAATCGATCTGAGTGCTACGTGTTCAACGCGCCACAGACTCAGTCGTTTTTGCAACACATAGAATGGATCATATATTTCTAATATGTTACTTTACTCCTTATACAAAATCTACATTTTAATCTTTCTGAAAACAGTTATTTATACAAGGAAATGAATTGTTGGAAAAAAAAACAACAAACACGTGGATTACTAGACATTTTACATTTCATATCATTTCAGCAGTTTGTATGAGTGGACTAAAATTTGTCTTTGCATGTTACTACAACAAATGAGGGTAGTTTTTTGCTTTTTATCAAATGTCCTATAGCAGCTATGGTATTTTGCGTATATTAAGCCGCAAAATGTTTGTCCGATGCGTTGACGTAACGGGAACAAAGTTTCATCTCGTGATTGTACTATTCACGCATGTACTGAAAATGCATGCGCAGTGCAATCAGTCGTCATTTTTGAAAACTGATTTAATAAGAACCACCGTATGCAAATTCGTGCGCTGCACAATCACTACTTCTTATAATGATCTTATTAATATATTCATATTTTTATTAGGAATTTGAAAACAAGATCATCAAAATCACATCAACATCTCATCAGTAAGAATACAATATTATTTGAAAAACAAAATCCATACACAATTCGTTTTCTTTTGAATCTACGGTCGCTCACATACGCGATATGCTTCTTTATTAGCTAGAGTGTAGTGGTATATACATGTACTAGGAATCTAACTCCTCTTAGTTTTCCCTCCCCAGGTCTAGCAGGATTATAATATTGTAACTTTTGTAATGTGTATAAGCCAGGCTCTGGCAAAACTGGGCTTAATGCATGTGCTTAAAAACTCATCCCAGATCAGCCTGTGCAATCCCCACAGGCTAATCAGGGACGACATTTTCCGCCTAGACTGCATTTTCGTTTACAATAGACTTCCTTTAAGCGAAAAGTTCCATTAAAGCGGAAAGTGTTGTTCCTGCATAGCATGTAAGAACTGCGCAGGCTAATCTGGGACAATACTTTACACACATGCATTAAGCCCGGTTTCGCTAGAGCGCTGCTCATATCCGTCCACTTGGCTTCATATCATAAATGGTTATTTTTTGTCAAGTAATCGTTTACAGCCAACAATACAAAAACGCAGATATTCATAATAAAAGCCGTATATTGTCCCTATTATTACAAAATGATATGTAATGAATCGTCGTCGCATAGTTTATATTGGCGGAAGGGATTCGCAAAGCTATGATCTGAACCTTTCGAATTCCGCGCGAAGTATGGACTGGAAAGTCATCAACAACACAACCCTCTAAAATAAGTCGAAAACAAAAACCCGACAAAAACAAACAAACAAACCCGGTTAGTATTAGTCATGGTTAAGTAATGGCGTCAATTCAACTTCCGATTGTTTGCTATAGTGGTGCCTTTTTATCGATGTATTGGTCAGTTATGGAATACCGTTATTGCCATCGTGGTTACAAATTAAAATCCAGAGGGCGACAATGCGATAGTACGATGGTGACAATGCGATAGTACGATGGCGACAATGCGATAGTACGATGGCGACAATGCGATAATACGATGACGACAGTACGATAACGCGATAGTACGATGGCGAC
The DNA here is from genome assembly GCA_007657795.1 of Dreissena rostriformis. Lineage (NCBI taxonomy): Eukaryota > Metazoa > Mollusca > Bivalvia > Myida > Dreissenidae > Dreissena > Dreissena rostriformis. Next base: position 57,784 of record VMBQ01003189.1, read on the forward strand.
AATGCGATGGTACGATGGCGACAGTACGACAATACGGTTACGACAGTGCGATAGTACGATGGCGACAATGCGACAATGCGATTATACGATGACGACAGTGCGACAATACGATGACGACAGTTCGACAATACGATGGCGATAGTTCGATGGCGACAATGCGACAATGCGATAGTGCGATAATACGATGACGACAGTGCGACAATACGATGGCGAAAGTTCGATAGTACGATGGCAACAATGCGAATATACGATGACGACAGTACGATTACGCGATAGTACGATGGCGACAATGCGATGATACGATGTCGACACTTCGATATGACTTTCGCATTGTCACCATCGTACTATCGCATTGTCGCCATCGTACTATCGCGTTGCCGCATTGTCGCCATCGTACTATCGCGTTATCGTACTGTCGTCATCGTATTATCGCATTGTCGCCTTCGTACTATCGCATTGTCGCCATCGTACTATCGCATTGTCGTCATCGTATTATCAGGCTATCGCATTGTCGCCCTCTGGATTTTAATGTGTAAGCACGATGGCACTAACGGTATTCCGTAGTCAGTACCGCTCCCTGTTTAATTAAATGTTGACGATGTATACCGAGTTAACCACAGATCCTTCACCCCAATTAAACCATTTGACATATTGTCTCGATATGTTTACACGAGTCGAGCAATATAAACAATAAACGGTCCCTGTATATGATTTAGTGACCCCAAAAACACTCTTTAATAAAGGCAGTTAATGAAAATATGGGTGAACGAACGTGTGTAAACAAACCGCTTATAAATAATCAGCCTTTGTTCATTGTTCAGTGGTATATCTGTTAAATTCGGCTAAAAGCTATTCAAATCAAAGTTCAGGTTAGTTTTTTAAAGTGATTCAGTGTACCTCAAAGCAATATTCCAGAAAACAAGTCTCCTGTTATCTAGTTTATTAAGGCAATTACCCTCTTCACAATGCAAAAAACAAGAACACACAATCAAACGCAAATCATACAAAATATGAAAAACAATAAGCAAGCTTACAAACAAAATAAACATGGATATAGTCTTTTGCAATCCAAAAGAAAGGAGCGTTGTTTTTTGGGGACTGATCAAGGTCAAGAAGCAATCATTCTGGACATTCGGCCACTTTGTAAGTCACCTACTTTGTTCATATTAGCTAATCAACAAGTTCACATTGAGTATCTGTAAGTTTGTACTCTGTATTTTAACATGACGTTAACATATATACCTCTTGTTTTTATGAGACCGCTTTAGAAATCATTTTAAGCAAAAGAACTTTCGGCGTATTTCCTGTAGTTGATAATTCTAGTTCACACTTATGCGAATCCGCTTTGCACCGCATGTAATTTGGGACATCGATGGTAGTGATTACATAGTAACAGTTTCAGTGCTCCATCTAGGATCTGAAATGGGCACGGTGCTCTTTTGTAAAAGGACCACTAGCGAACTAGGTCATTTTATCCCCGTGGTATATTTAAATACAACACGTATTCTATTTTATACTACAGGTATTCTATTTTAAAACAGTGTTTCTATAATTAATAAAACTAGTTTCACTGTGTTCATTTATATAATTTATCGAAACTTCTCATAGCATTTGCTGTCAAATAATGTAACTAGATAAAAAAGGCATGGTAGGGGTTCGAGGTTGGCATGATGGGACCTTGGGACGTCAGGATGCTGCCCCATTCAATTTAGGCCTTATAGTTGAACTGGTAACTTGCATCAATTAAAACACCAAATAGGACGTTGTGATGTTTGGATATACATTTGTTATTAATAAGAAACATGATTATTTTGTAATTGTATTAAGTTCGCAGTGGTACGCAGTGGTACGCAGTGCAATCAGTGCATCACCTAAACCAATAATGTTCTTATTACATTACATTACATTACATAAGATGAATAAAACATCCAGATTGAAAACACATCATGTACCAAAACGTAAAGTTCAACGTCGTTCGCTAAAACATGCCTATTTAGCAGAATACAGATGTAACTGAATAGATCTTTAAAAATAGTAATTTGTGTTTCAAAGCCAGCGAAAAAAAATCGTTACATAAAAATTATGCAGAAACAATATCGGACGCTAGTGATAGCGACAATATGGCGTCAATTCAACTTCCGATTAGTAATATCGTTGTTTTTGAAGTATCGCCCTGTACTGCCTATAAACACCGTCTAAGTAAATGTTGACGATGATTTATGGCTTATTGTGAGATATAGGTACAGCGACACTTTTGTTGAAAAACATTCAACAATGTTTGTTTAAGTTTTGAGAATGTAAAGCCCTCGAGTTTGAATACATTCTATCGCCCTTTTAAGAGCGCTGATAACAGTTAATAAGGTTAACCACTGGTCCGCACCCCAATTTCCATATTTGACTTATTGTTTCAATATATTTACACGAGCAAGGTAATATAAATAGTATACGGTCCCTGTATTTGTTTGAGTGACCCTAAAACACTCGTGAATAAAGGCAGTAAATGAAAATATAATGCAACGGATGTTTTGTAAACAAAACGCTTGTAAATAATCAGTCATTGTGCATTTTTCTGTGGCATATGGTTTGGAAAACGGTCTATAAGAAGCTTATGAAATCAAAGTTCAAGATTATTTTTCAAGGAGAGTTTGTGTAACTCAATGCGGCAAGATCAGGGCACTTGTGTCAAGTTCGTTGACTCTTGCGCCGATACACTATTTTTTTTTTAAATCTGTCCATATATATTGAAAATGTTTTCAACGGTTGTGTTTTTATTAAACAAACTTTTTATATTTACGTTTAAGATAGATATTTGTTCTTTCTGAAATAAAGATCTGTTTAAGTAAGAAAAACACGTCGATGATGATGGCACTGTGTAGTAATCAAGTGCAAATTTGTCATTGTATCTAATCATGGTTTTATTTTCCATAGTTCTTGATATCAAAGAACATTCAAGTGCACATTCTTCAATGTATTTAATCATGGTTTTATTTACCATAGTTCTTGATATCAAAGAACATTCAATTGCACAGTCTTCAATGTATCCTATGATGGTTTTATTTCCCATAGATCTTGATATCAGAGAACAATCAAGTGCACATTTGTCAATGTTTCTAATCATGGTTTTATTTCCCATAGATCTTGATATCAGAGAACATTCAAGTGCACATTCGTCAATGTTTCTAATCATGGTTTTATTTCCCATAGATCTTGATATCAAAGAACATTCAATTGCACATTCTTCAATGTATTTAATCATGGTTTTATTTCTCGTAGATCTTGATATCAGAGAACATTCAATTGCACATTCGTCAATGTTTCTAATCATGGTTTTATTTCCCATAGATCTTGATATCAAAGAACATTCAA